>CM035422.1:105011411-105159518 GCA_020310875.1 Ceratopteris richardii | reverse complement strand
GTATCATATTCATCCTTGTAATATTTTCCCATGTAAATGCACTAGAGGAGTCCTCTAGATGCATCCCCACAGAAAAGTAGAGAATACCCATGTATAATAATAGGAAATTAGTCTCTTAGTGAATAAAGTGCCGGTCACTTGTGTGAAAGGACCATTTTTAGGGCACTAGTATATAAGTCAAATGTGACTCTTTGTAAAGAACTTTTTGCCATTGTGAGAATAGAGAGCACAGAAATTCGAATTTGTGTCTTCTTCCCTCCTTATCTTCTTCTTCGTGAGCTTGTATGCATGTGTATTGCTTGGAAAGAGTGCTTGTGAGTGTTGTCTATCCTTGAGAGTGTTTCTTTGCTGTAGGAAAGGTGTGTGCGAAGTGTAGGAAGTGCTGAAGTGTAGGAAAGTATTCCCACGACTCAGTATTTCGCTCATAACTTGAAGTAGGAGCGTTGGAATTGAGTGAAACCACTGCCATTGGATGCGTCTTCTCGAGAGCTTCGAAACTGCATATGCTATTCGCTATATTGGAGTTCGGAGCTGGGAGAAAAGTCCAAAACACTGACGGCTTGCTGCACCAAGTATCGTTTCGCCTTGACCACAGTTGAGCTTGTTTGGATAAGTCTTTGCCTCATTTTCATTCTTGAGTAGTTCATTTGCATGGACCATTACATGATTGCATGTCCTCATACACTCGGCTAGGTTTGTATACTCTTTGATTGATAATTAAAAGCGTGTATCCCCACTATATGCACTTGTGAGGGGATTGAGGTATAGTCTCTTTCTCCGCAAGTCCCTAAGTTGATACTTAGGTCAACACACTTTTTGGCGCCGTTGCCGGGGAGTGACGAATCAAATCGAGGCATTCGTGTGATGGTAAGTAGCTTTTTGCATTGAAGTAAGTGGAGGAGTGGAAATCTTCTCTTCTTTGGTAACTCATTTTCAGCCGCACTTGCTACTTCTCATTCTTGGAGTGTGTGTAGTGAGTTGATAGATTAGGGAAGAGAGTAGAAGGAGTAGAGTAGGAGTGAGTAGAGAGTGGACTAAATCATTAGAGTAGGTTTTAGTTTTGTTCAAAAAAAATTTTCCTTTCTGTAAGCTAGAAACTTCCAACTATAAAAGCCAAAAAATTTCATTTTGCAAGTCACTTGTTTAAGCAAGTATCGTGAGTGCCAGTGGTCGAGTATCGTGAGCAGCGTCAGCGATCGTGAGAGAGTATACAAGCAAGCTGGGGTTGCACAGAGCAAGGGAGTTTTGACAAAGAGGCTCTAGGTGCTACCAAGGTAAGCTAAACCACCTTTTGATCAAAAATTTCTCAGCATTTTCAACCTAGGAAAGAAAAAACGATCTGCGCTGAGTATCGTTAGAACTTTCAGGGGGCAAGAAGTGGTGTTTTGAGTGATACAGAGAGTGAGGATAAGAGAGAAGAGCAGGAGAGCAAGGGGGAAAATCAAAACCTCAAAACATTTGCAAAAATTTGAAAAAGGGTCAAGTATCGTTTTTGCTCCCGCGGTCGAGTATCGCGATAACTGGTCAAGTATCGTGGACTCCTGTGGTCGAGTATCGCGATATTTCCCTAATATCGGTATCGTCTCGATCAGAGATCGTTTGAGCCCAAAGATCGTGTATCGTTTGGCTCAAGTATCGGGTTCCAGAGATCGCGATACTTGCCAAGATCGTCGATCGTTGGGATTAAAGATCGGTAATCGTTTCGATCAGATATCGTTGATCGTGTATCGTTTGGATCAGCGATCGTGTATCGTTTTGGCTCAAGTATCGTCGATCGTCTCAGCGAGAGATCGTTTACCAGAGATTGTGATACTTGGGAGAGATCGGTATCGTTTTGCTTAGCGATCGTTTTGGCCAAAGATCGTCGATCGTTTGGTCGGGCATCGTGTGTCAAGTATCGTATTCGTCAAATATCGTGTCTCGAGGCCTGAAGATCGCGATACTTGTTAAGTATCGTGTATCGTTTGGTCCAAGTATCGTCGACGCGTCTCAGAGATCGCGATACTTACCAGCGATCGCATATCGTTTTGAACCAAGTATCGTCGATCGTGTATCGTTTTGACCAAAGATCATTGAGTCCAGAGATCGTTTTGCCAAAGATCGTTTGGGGAAGCATCGTGTATCGTTTTCTCTCGAAGATCAAGTATCGTCCTGCGATCAAATATCGTGTATCGTCTGGACTCAGGTATCGTATATCGTTTTCACTCAGATATCGTGTATCGTGTCCATCAAGTATCGTTTGGTCAAAGATCGTTTGCCAGAGATCGTGAAGGTCAGGTATCGTGTATCGTCGGAGGGTGAGTATCGCCAGTTCCAAGTATCGTCTGTAGCCAGAGATCGTGGAATTGGAAAGCCAAGTATCGTGGTTTGAAAATTTCTGTTTCAGTCATTTTCCAGCCTAATTTTTCCTAGACTTCTAAGCCATAGCTTAGAATTCTAGAGGCTAGAGGTGGACAAGATTTGATCAGAGCTCTTAAGTGAATGAACCTGAGATCCGGAAGAACCCTAGGAAGCCGAAGAAGTGTAATCTCTTCCGTAGGGAGTGTAGCCGAACCAAGTAGCCGTTCACACTATTCTGAGACCTCCAGTGAGTCAGAAGGAGAAATCCCCATGGCTTCAGAGGATATGCAAAACGCTGTACCTATGATTGGCCAGATGTCCATCATTGAGGGAGAATACAGAATTTCCTTAGAGTATGTGAACACCAACCACAATGGGATCCCTATCTATTTGGATGGTCTAAACAGATCAGTGGCCAGACTGAGGAAGGCTTCAGAAGCATACATCGTGCCTCGACCAGCCGTCAAATATGTAGGAGGACTGTACATGGACAAACAAGATATTCAATACATGGTCACCGAACACCCGGAAATCATTAATGAGCATGGTGAGGAAAATAATGCTTCAAGTTTAATGGATGTGGAAACGAAGAGCAAGTAACTACTCCTAGAGGGAGATCTACAATTACTAAACTTTGGAGAGGAGACCTAATTCCCCAGGATGACACTCTAATAGATGTATATTTGATCAACGGGATGGAGTACCTGCTCAGAGCCCATTCCTCTATATGGGAAGCTGCTCCTAATCCAGTTACCATCTATGAGTTGCAAGACCCTGAGTTCCCCACCATCATCACATATTTGGACAAAAATCACAGAAGATATTGGCCAATAACAGAATTAGAGAGAGCTGAGTTGAAATATCAGAACATCCCAGTGTTCCCCCTAGAGACCAAAGCCACTACGTCACGGAATCCACTAGGAACATCTCAGAATGATTCATATCAACAGTCGGGACAAACACAGCAAACACAACAAACCCAGATCCCAGTCAGACCACACGTACAATTTGCAATGCCTGCCATTAATCCTAACTATCGGCCACAAACCAGCTATAGACCCAAGACATGGAGTTCATGCTCCAGTCAGACCACAGGTAGTGAGAGGACCAGGCATACCAATAGGAAGACCAAATCACCCTGTAATGCCTAGACAACCTGAAGCAGGAAGGAGACTAAGGCCGATCCAAGTTGCCAAGTGCATGAGAAATCATTATGATGGCTCTAGTGAACCCTATAATCACATAGCAGAATTTAAACAAGTAGTTAGAGCCGAGCAGGTAGATGACTTCATGATTCAATATGAGTCCTTTGGTCTTACCTTGTCAGACACAGCTTTGGCCTGGTTTCAGCCATTGGACCCGAATACCTTTCAGAACATGGAGCAGGTATATCAAGAAATGATTGAAGAATTTACCAAATCTGGAATTAAAAACAATTCTTTGTCATTAATCCACAGCTTCAAACAAGTTCCTACCGAGTCAGTAAGATTGGCAGCAAGGAGATTCAAGCAGTATGTGGATAGATGCCCCGTAGAAGAGAGACCTACGCAAAACAAAATGGTATCATTGTTCTTAGAAGGACTGTTGAACCGAACCTTGAGGTCATTAGTGTACGTAAAGAGAGTTCAAACCCTGCAAGAGTGTATGAAGGAATGTATAGACCTAGAAGATAACCTTGCAGAGGACTTGAAAATACCCCAAGGTAGTTTGAAAAGCGAAGAGTCAACAAGTAGCACATCAAACCCCAAAAACAACATAGAGGAAATTGCCGACTTGTTAGCAAAAAAACTGAATGTTCAAGGACAGAGGAATTATCCCACCAATCCTATGAGAATGCCTATGCTTAGAAGATGTATGCAGTGCGGAGGAGATCATCCTTCTCATTTGTGTACTAGGGGAGTAGTCCCACCACCTGCCTATGCTCCTCATAGACCCTCTGTCCCCGGACCGCTACAATATTGCAGTATAGAGCAGAGATACACAAACCATAGCACCGAGAACTGCCCTTACAATAGGCAAACCAGACCCACCCAGCCTTATGTGAGACCATTTGGATACCCGCAGAACCAGCAGGGAGGAGAAGCCTTTAGATATCCCTCATATCAGCCGCAGGCACCAATATCACGACCATACGCATATCAGGGATATAAGCAACCTCAACCAGTGCTAGGACAACAACCGCCCCACCCTCAGAACGTTGTCCCATTCAAGATTGCACAACCAGAGGAAAACCTAGAAAGGGCTATAGTGCCAGCCACACCTTTGGCTAGTGATGACCCATATGACTCATTTTACGAACCTAATCAAGGAACATACCCTGGTTATGAAAGCGCGGTAACAGAATATGGGCAACAGTATGACCCATATGCTTATGGCATGGAAATACCGAACAGTTCATACGGACACGAGCAGGATTATGTGCCCTTAATGTACACAGCTCCTAGAGCAACCATGCCACCTCGACCTATGAATAGACAGCCTGTACCCAGAGGACCATGCTACAGATGTGGAGGTGACCACTATATTAGAGAATGCACATTACCAAACCCACCACCACCACAACGAATTTGGGAAGGCTACTGTAGCGATTGTGGTAAGGAACATCTCTTCAGAGATTGTCCTAAGAACCCCAACAAAGTCACATCTAACGTGCAGATTAATGTGATAGAAGTGATTGAATCATCAAGGAGCGACAAAGAGTACACCGTACCTTTAAAAGCTATAACAAGAGCCAAGGCTAGAGAGAACCCTGATAAAACAGACAAAAGTAATCAAAGTGACAAAGAGGGAAATACACCCATCCCTCACAGAGTGGAAGACTCCGAGGAGCCAGAAAGAAGTATCGCCAGTAAAAGGTCACAAAGATGGAAGAACCGGAGAGACAGGATAAAAGAAAAAAAGTTATTACAAAGGAAGGAAAATGAAAAGAGTAAACAGAAATCAACAAAAGAACCGCAAGTGGAAGAAGAAAATAAAAATGAGAATAAAAGTGAGGAGGTAGGATCAGTACTAGCAGACCCAATGTCTGAAGAATTAGCCATGTGGATTCAGGCATATAAGGCACGAATAAAAGCAGGACCTACCATAGAGCAACATGAGAGAGAGTATCCGAGAGGCGACTTAGAGAAAGAAAGACTGGAAATCTGCAAAAAATTGATAGAAGTTGCCCAACAAACATTAGAAAAACCCGCATCACCTTACCAAACAACCGAATTTCCGAAGAAAAATTCCAAGAGTGCCTAAACACTCAGGAAAAGCCTGAAGTAAATAGACCTCTGAATGATGAAATTAGTATTGAGAGAAAGGAAGGATCCATAGTCCCTGAAATAGAAGGAGACTGGACTAAGGATCTATGGGCACGAGTTCAAGAGGACAAGTGGAAAAAGGTAGAAGGAATGGAACCGCCCTTTGAAGAATTAGAAGCAGAAAATGAAATAGAGGGTTCAATACCTGAACTAAATTCAGAAGAAATTTTTTCGATGGATGCAAGTGACAAAGAAGAGGAAGAAGTAAAGGAACTAACCAACTACACGGGGGAGTACGAGCACAACTCCGAGTTGTATCGCATTCCATCAATAACTAGACGACAAACGAACCCATCAGTTCAAACATCTGAGATCATACAACGTCTTAGAGAGGTAAAAATCCCATGTACCCTAACATTCGAGGAACTGTTAAAGGTAAAACCACACTTAAAAGAGAAATTGATCAATCAATGGGAAGTCAAGGAGGAAAAGAAAGAGATAGCTGACGAAGTAAAAACGGTGAGAATCCTAGTGGATAAAGTAGGAGACTTTAGCGAAGGAGATGAAGGAAATACATGTCTTCCAATCACCTATAGGGGTTACACTACCAAAGCCATACTAGATTCAGGAGCTGGTGTCGGCATTGCTACCAAAGAAATTTGGGAGAAATGGGGACAACCAGCATTAAGACCAACACGCATGAAAATACAAATGGCAGATGGACATACGGAGAGACCCTTGGGATTGTTGGAACGAGTAGTCTTCACTACGTGTGGAGTGGAATTTGAACATACTTTAGCAATATGTCACTTTGAAAGGCCAAGCAATTATGAAATGATCTTGGGAAGGCCATTCATGAGACAGCTAAAGGTCGTACAAGATTGGGGAAAAGATGCAGTATATCTACAACACGCAGGAACCACCACTAGGATAAACCTACACACATACACGTATCAAGATGTGCCACCTCTGCAATGGAATCAAATCCACAAAGAGGAAGACGATCAATCTGTTCATAGTGCAGGTTCTAGTGATCAATCCTGGATGAACGAGGACACTCATCTATGGATATGCCAAGCTGCAAAGAAGGAAGAAGAGAGAAGAAAGGGATGGCAGCAAAAACAAGGAATAGTGAGATCTGTACAAGATCCAGCCTATATGCCACAAGTATTTCCGGACGAAGAATTCGAACCTCACGGTTGGATGGAAATCTTAGCCACCCTCGATGTCTGTGTAAATGAAGAAGTAGTGACCATGAACGAATGTATCGATGAAGAGGGTTATGATGTTAGTTTGTATATGGTAGTCCTTCAGGAGGCAGAAGAAGGAGAAGTGATCGAGAAAGACTGGAAGGAGGACTACGAGAGCATTGAAATGGAACCAGAACCCATGGATCTAGGGATTGGTACCACCAACATAGAGGTCACGGCCAATGAAAAACATAAAGAACTCACACAAAAAGGGGAATTAGAAGTTGAAAGGGAATTAGAAGATGAAGAAAACAAACTCCAAGACCAATTTGAGGTACCAGCCCATTTTAAAAAATATGAAGTGGAAGAGAGGAAAATTGCTATTCAAATGCCTAAAAGAGAAGCACAACCTGGAATAGCATATGATAATAAGGAACAAACCAAGAAAATAGTTGTAACTATGGAAGGAGGAGAGGAACGATGTACCTTCATAGGACAGGATGTCTCAGCGGAAGAAGAACAAGAGTTAATTCGACTCATAAGAGAATACCGGGATGTCTTTGCTTGGACTTATAAAGACTTAAAGGGAGTAGATCCATCTATATGTGCGCATAGAATTCCCATGACATCCGAGGCCAAACCTTCGAAACAGAGACCATATACTTATAATGATGTGTATTCAGCCAAGATAAAAGAAGAAATAGATAAGTTATTAGATGCTGGATTCATCTACGAAATTGAGCACACGGAATGGGTGTCACCCTTGGTGGTTGTACCAAAGAAGAATGGAAAGTTAAGAGTGTGCATCAATCTGAAGAAAGTGAACGCCGCAACCATAAGGGATAGCTATCCCTTACCAATCACTGATCATCTCTTGGAAAGGGTAGCAGGGAAGGAAGTTTATAGCTTTCTGGATGGCTTTTCAGGGTATAATCAGGTAGCCATTGCTCCTGAGGACCAACATAAGACTGCATTCGCCACTGAATGGGGAGTATACGCCTTTAGAGTCATGCCTTTTGGTTTAATGAATGCCCCAGCTACATTCCAAAGATTGATGTGTCATGTGTTCAAGGAATTTCTGAGAAAAAGCATGGAGGTATACGTGGACGATCTATGTACATATTCGGCCATACGATCAGAGCACATCCCTGAACTAGAAAAGATTTTTGCTAAATGTCGACAATATCGAGTATGCCTCAATCCTGAAAAATGTGTCTTCATGGTGCGACAAGGGAAAATCTTAGGACATATTGTCTCTAAGAATGGAATTTCAACGGATGAAGACAAAATTAAAGTAATTTTGGATTTGCCAAGACCTAAAACGGCTAAAGAAGTTCAAGCATTTATGGGACATTGTGGTTACTATCGAAGATTCATACATATGTACGCCATAATTGCTAGACCGCTTTATGCATTATTGACTCTATTTAATTGGACCGAAGAATGTGAAAAAGCTTTTAATGAGTTAAAGAATCGACTGAGTTCAGCACCCATCCTTCGAGTCCCCAACTGGAATAAACCGTTTCACATCCATGTTGATGCTTCCAAGTTTGCCATTGGTTGCATCTTAGCACAACCAGCTGACACAAGGAAATTAGACCACCCGATAGCCTATGCCAGTAGACAGTTAAATCAAGCGGAACGCAATTATACTACTACGGAGAGAGAAGGCCTAGGGATGGTATACGCAGTCAAGAAATTCAGACATTACTTACTGGCAACCAAATTCAAATTCTTCATTGATCATCAAGCCTTATTGTACTTAGTCAACAAGCCTTGCAATACAGGACGACTAGTACGATGGTTTTTATTGCTAATGGAATTTGATTTTGGGGTAATAGTCAAGAAGGGAAACACCCACATAAGAGCAGACCACTTATCTCGAATGACCCATGGAGAACCACCCATAGGAGTTCTTGATGATCTGCCAGATACTTATCTTTTTAACCTGGAAGTATGTCCTCAATGGGCCGAAAAATTGATCCCGATACTCACACATGGACCTAAAGATGGGATCACACCAAACCAAAAGCAAGATCTCTTGAGGACCAAAAACCTTCACATTATTGCTGGAAGTTTGTACCACCAGGATTCAAGCGGACTGCTGATGAGATGCGTGGAAGAAGGGGAACAAGAAATGTGGCTTCAGAAAGCACACATAAACCAATGGAACACTCATTTGAATGCAAATGGAACGTGGCAAACACTCAAGAGATTTGGTATATATTGGCCAACCATGCAATGAGATGCACATAACCATGTGTCAACCTGTCAAACCTGTCAAGAACAAATCCCAGATGAGAACTCTACATTATGCTATTCCACAATAGCACCAAGGTGGAGCATGCCTCTAGTAAAGTTCTTGAAAACTCGAGAGTACCCTGACGGAGCTACCTTAGCAAGGAAACAGGCTCTTGAAGAACAGAGTAAGGATTATGCCATCATAGGAAAACAACTCTTTAAACGCGGAAAAGATAACCAACTAAGAATGTGCATTCATGAAAACGAATATCTCTCTGTCTTAGAAATGGCACATGCAGGAGCTGCGGGAGGACATTTCTCAGCAAACAGAACGGTCAAGATGATTCTCTTTGCAGGCTTGTGGTGGCCAACTCTACATATGGATGCGGAGACATATGTGAGAAGCTGCGAAACATGCCAGAGAGCGAAATATCCCATTCGAAGAGACGACATGCCTTTAAGACCCATGGTTTGTGCAAGAGCATTTACCAAGTGGGGGATTGACTTCATAGGACCTATCAATCCACCGGCCAAAGGATCACATGTGGAGTACATCATAGTAGCCACCGACTACTTAACCAAGTGGGTAGAAGCAAAAGCCACTAGAAAGAATGATGCTCAAACCACAGCAAAATTTCTCTTTGAGCACATTTTCACACGCTTTGGACTACCGATTGAGATAGTGAGTGATCGAGGAACGCATTTCCTAAACGAGGTCATTGAGTCGCTAATGAATGACTTTCTTGTGATTCATAAAAAATCAGCCCCATACCACCCTCAAGCTAACGGACAAGCTGAAAGTTCCAACAAGGTACTATGTACTGTATTGACAAAAATTGTCAATAATGGAAGGTCAGATTGGGACAAACAATTACATCACGCAATTTGGGCCTTCCGAGTGGCATATAAAACGGCCATTGGAACTACACCTTTCAACCTAGTGTATGGGCAGAATGCAATTTTGCCAATTGACTTCTTAGTCCCTACATTGAAAGTGGCCCAGCAATATGAGTGGAACGGTCATGAATTGTCTCAGCAATTAGATCAAATTGAAAAGCTGCACGAGACTAGATTGCAAGCTGTAGCATGCATTTATGCCGCTAAACGGAGACAAAAGGCATATTATGATGCACATATAAAAGACAAGGGACTAAAAGAAGGCGACTTAGTCCTAGTATACACCCTCAAACAACATGCAAGGAAGCTACAAAAACGCGGATATGGACCCCTGATTATAAATCGAATCTCTACTAGTGGTGCAGTCAATCTCGCCACACTAGACGGAGACATTCTTCCCAACTACATCAGTGGATGCAGAGTGAAAAGATTCATGGAACCCTTGACTGATCAAATGCTAGCGCGACTGTTAGGAGCTCAAAGTAGGAAAAAGGAAGAAGAACGAATAAGAGAAGAAGCGAGACAGGAAGCCCTAGAACGCATCAGAAAACGGAAAGAGTGGATGAGAGAAAGAGACGAGAGATATCGAGTAGGAGAAGAACTCATCCCAATGGCTAATTTTAGAGCCATTGAGAACTCAGGGCAACAAAGAAGACAACCTTACTTGAATCTGGGAGCAGGACGAAAAGAGTACCACTTGGTGGATGCTCTCATAGACACAGGAGCAGCCATAAGCTGCATCAGATTTTCTTTGTCTCAGAGACTTAAAGAGGAGTTACGCCCATCGAAGGCACAGCTAATAGGAATAGGAGGAAAAATTACTCAATGCATGGGTGAGATAACCTTACCTTTACATATGGGGAACAACACTATGGAGCAGAGACTCTTAGTGTGTCAGGATCAGGATCTGCTTGAAGATGTTGTGTTAGGTCAAGATTGGATCTATGAATATGAGGTAACCATTCAATTGGCTTTAGGATACATCTCTGCCAGAATAGGACATCGTGAGGTATTTAGTTTGCTAGACGAACGACCACTCAAAGCCGCTAATATAGAGCCAGAAGTTCATTCCAATGAACAAAGTCATGATTGTATGTTCACTAGCACTATAGAAACCCCATCGTCAAATATTTCTTGTGAGAAAATCGTGAGCTCTGTGTGTGTTCCATCTTTGAGTATAGAGAGTCACAAGAGTGCACATGAACATGAAATCAAGCCCAGTGAAACACAATGCACAAGAGAGAATACTCCTTTGCAAGAATTGAAGTCTACACCTATGAAAGTATACCCTATTCCACATTCTACACTAGCTTGGATAAGGAAGGATCAAAAGAAGGCATATCTTCAGCAACAAAAAAGTCTTCGACATCAGCGTATCCAATCGAATAAGAAGACAAAGAATTTCGAACACTTCAGTCAACCACGACTCACTAGCATATGGATCCCAAAGACACTGATAACTGCACAACCTGATCGAACACAAATATGGATCCCAAAGTCATGTACTCCAAGGACGACCATCCCAAACAAGGAACATCCTCTGAAGGGCAATCACCATCAACATGGTCAACAGGCACACCAGCCGAGAAAGAGGACCTATTGGAGAAAGAAGGAATCTACAGATGCAATACAAACCAACTTGAGATTCCCAAAACAGAATAAGCAGACGTACTACCGAAGAAGAACCACAATCATCAAAGAGGTGGAGAATACAGTACATTCCATCCAAGTGAAGCAAATTTGGGTGCCGAAAGACAAGACGAGCTGCATACATCAAGAAACTACTTCCAATTGCACACATGAGGAGTTATCAGGACCCAAAGTATGCATGATAGGGCCACATTACAAGGCCAAGCATTCGGCACGTCTTTCTTCTACTTCCGGATAGTCACGCACATTTTCCCTTTGGAAATACGAGAGCACTTGTACATACATAAAAATAATACTCCAAAAAATTTACTAACCGCTTCGGCTATGGACTAACATTTATGTTTTCTTTTCAGCAAAAAATATAGAAATACATAAAAAAAATTCCAGGTATTACCTTTCTCACACCCACGGGAAAGGGACGGCACCATGCACTCGGAGCAACATCGAATTATTAATCACATTTGGAGGAGGATTTCTGAAAAAAACATATGGATACTAATTCATACTCTATATTGAGTGCAGATGGCTTCCACTGATTCCGAATCCACACATCAAGAAGAGGTGCAACTTCTTCCGATGGAATCAGTAACAAAAGCAAGAGGTCACTGGTTCAGGGATGATCAACCAGTGGCGGAGCTAATTTTCATGGCTACCATCAAAATCATGGACACGGATCATTACTTCCCTATCATGTCTCAAGATTTCAAGACAATAATACAAGGACTACCTCATATTGAGGACGTGTGGACACAAGCGGGCATAGAGGCATTTCTCAAGTTACCTATATATGTACCAGATTTTTAGAGGTGTATACAGGTAATGAACACCATGCAGCCTGCTGCAACAAAGATCTCAGTCCCAGAAGCGCAAGTATTGGACAAAGTCGGGACATGGAAGACCATACAATTCACACATGAATTGATTAATAAAGCTTTTGGATGGAATCAAGCAGGCACTACTAGTGTGAAGGAAGAATGCCATGATCCAAAGAAGAGATCATTCCTGGAAATCAATAGAATTGACATAGAGGATGCTGTACGGCTGGTGCATCAACATTTTTGTTTTCCCAGCATGCACAGGTATACAGCCCCACAGAAAATTGTAGTCCAACTACTATTGCATGCCATGAGACAGATAGGCAATAAAGTGAATCTAACAGGGTATGTACAAGACAGTTGTTTGAAGCCCAAAAGAAATGGGGCCAGAAGAAATTTTTGAATGGCAGTTCAGCTTTGACATTGCTGATATATGAAGCTTTGGACATGAAGAATTGTTTAAGGGAGATGCCAACCTCAGAAGGGCTGGCTACATATGTGAAATCCGCCACAGTTCCCAAAAAGAAGAAAATCACTACAGGTATTGAGGAGGCAGGGACAAGTTCTCAGCCAAGAATGAGAGGCACAAAAAGACTAAGAGAAGTCAAGCCAGATGAAGAAGGAGGACCTATGACAAAAAGAGTCCATGTACTTCCAAAGGTGACCCTTGCAGGACAGAAACAAATCACGGAGGAAGAATTGACTCAAGCACTCGAAGAGACGCATAAATATACGGAGGGACAAATCAACTTACCTGTGCAAGGTCATCATTACCAGCAGTCACAACAGGAGTTAAAAACAAAAAGAAGACTCACTAAAGTTCACCGATACCGTGAAATCGGATTAGACAATTCCAGCTCATCAACTCAGGACAAAGAAGAAAAGGACACATCATTGTTGGATGTGGATATTCGAAGCGAATCCAAAGATGATGGGCAATGGACCGAATTAAATGAAGTGGATTATGGTGAAGAACCAGAAGGCCTCAAGCCGATAGATCAAGAAATAAAAGTGAATCAAGAAATAATAGATCAAGAACCAGAAGGCCTCAAGCCGATAGATCAAGAAAGACAGATGAGGAAATTTCCAAAAAGGAGAATGAAGATCAGGATATAGAAACGGAAGAACCATTCACACCAATCAGGGTTGTAGCAGAACCTTCCCCAATGGATGTCACGTTTCAGGGGAGTGCTACTAAAAAGAATGAAGCAAAAGGAGATGGTGAGGAACCCAAGATACAACTACAAGTTAGACAACCGCATAACGAGACACTCCAGGTGGCAGAAGGCAAAGATGTGCAAACGGGAGAGACTCCTGAAATAGCAAAGACATGGCTGAATGTAGACATAGCTCAGCTCAAACCTGTTGTGCAAGATATGATTCGAACGGCTCTAGATACACAACAATTAATGCTTGATGCTGATGAAGATTACGACCAAGCCATGTGAGACAAGAAGGAACTGGAAAGAGCAGGTAAGCATCTTTCTGAAGAACTATCCAAGGTGCAAGCACAAGCTCTGACAAAAGAAAAGGAACTTCAAGAGGTCAAATCACTAAACTACATGCTAGAGCGGGAGCAGACAAAATTGAAAGACAGAGTCCAGGAGGGGGGCAGTGTTGAGGGAGAATCGAGTAAGAAGAAGAAAAAAAGAAAACAATGAAAGAAGCAGCTTCACTAAAAAGCAATATCTGAAGATATATCTCTGCAAGAAGCCCCGCAGGGGCACAACACCCATCTCTGCACAGAGCCCCGCAGGGGCGCACACACCAAGGAAAAGCACGCAGCTGGACGAAGGAATCAGGGCCAACAAGTCTCACATATGTGGATGCTTCAACCTCTTGAGTTACAGAGGTTTCAGATCAAGGCTTACGAGCTACATCCGCATATGTGCACTAATGGCGTGCGTGGCAAACCGAATCGCACACATCAAGGAAAGGACGTAACCCACATGGGTGCTTCAACCTCTTGATCTCTGGAAGGTCCAGATCGAAGACTGAAGCACCACATCCTCAGACCTTCCACTGGTGGTGTGCGTGGCAACCCAGAATTAAGGAACCTATAGGTGAATTAGACTGCAGAATATCAGGTAGTCAGTCTAACTCCAAGGGTTGCGGGCGATCAAGGTGAATGCATCAGGCCCAGAGAATGTAAAACAAGAAGTAAGAAGAGGCCGTCAAAACTGAACACCTGTTTTATAAACAGGTAACAATGAGCAAAGGTTGCGTGCAGTGAAAAGAAGTGAATAACACAACAAGGTCCGATGTGTGCAACCAGGACAAATCAGAGCGCCTCTAAAACGTAATGCAAGATCAAGAATCAGACAATACTGACCACTGGGCGCGTGCGCGAAGCAAAGTCTGTCAAGGGACGACAGAGACGAAGAGGGGGAGAGTGTTGCAGAGCTAAAGAGCGCACAAAGCAGAGAAAAAGACGGGCCCCAAAATTTTTCCGATTTGGACTACATATTTTTGTATCATATTCATCCTTGTAATATATTTTCCCATGTAAATGCACTAGAGGAGTCCTCTAGATGCATCCCCACAGAAAAGTAGAGAATACCCATGTATAATAATAGGAAATTAGTCTCTTAGTGAATAAAGTGCCGGTCACTTGTGTGAAAGGACCATTTTTAGGGCACTAGTATATAAGTCAAATGTGACTCTTTGTAAAGAACTTTTTGCCATTGTGAGAATAGAGAGCACAGAAATTCGAATTTGTGTCTTCTTCCCTCCTTATCTTCTTCTTCGTGAGCTTGTATGCATGTGTATTGCTTGGAAAGAGTGCTTGTGAGTGTTGTCTATCCTTGAGAGTGTTTCTTTGCTGTAGGAAAGGTGTGTGCGAAGTGTAGGAAGTGCTGAAGTGTAGGAAAGTATTCCCGCGACTCAGTATTTCGCTCATAACTTGAAGTAGGAGCGTCGGAATTGAGTGAAACTACTGCCATTGGATGCGTCTTCTCGAGAGCTTCGAAATGCATATGCTATTCGCTATATTTGGAGTTCGGAGCTGGGAGAAAAGTCCAAAACACTGACGGTTGCTGCACCAAGTATCGTTTCGCCTTGACCAACAGTTGGAGCTTGTTTGGATAAGTCTTTGCCTCATTTTCATTCTTGAGTAGTTCATTTGCATTGACCATTACATGATTGCATGTCCTCATACACTCGGCTAGGTTTGTATACTCTTTGGATTGATAATTAAAAGCGTGTATCCCCACTATATGCACTTGTGAGGGGATTGAGGTATAGTCTCTTTCTCCGCAAGTCCCTAAGTTGATACTTAGGTCAACACACTTTTTAGCTCAGACAAATCTTTGACAAATGTAGAGAATATCAAGTCTGCCTGAACCCAGAAAAGTGCGTTTTTATGGTCAGGCAAGGCAAGATTCTAGGACACATAGTGTCAAAGAATGGCATATCTACCATCATCTCTCTAGGCTCACATCGGGAGAAGCCCCACAAGGTGTATCAGATGACCTTCCTGATGCTTACTTGTTTAATTTGGAAGTGGTGCCGCAGTGGGCTAAGCCATTGGTACCAGTATTGACATACGGGCCTAATCATCCAGTGGTAAACACACGGAATAGAGAGGTTGTAAGAGCCCAAAAGTACCACATCATGGCAGGAAGCATGTACAAGCACACAGATCAAGGGATCTTGGCTTGTTGCGTAGAAGAGGATGAGTACGCTAAATGGTTGCAATTAGCACATGTAGGTGCGTTAGAGCAACACCATTCAAAGCAAAGAACTTTACAGACTCTAAAGAGATTCGGAGTGCATTGGCCAACTATGGAAGCGGATGTCCAAAAGTGGTGCAAGGAATGCCCAATCTGTTGCACTAAACCACCTGTGGAACACGCCACTCTTTATCAAGTATCCATTGTGCCAGATTGGAGTGAACCTCTAGTATCCTTCCTGAGGACAAACACATTTCCTCCAGACATGACTCTGGCTAGGAAAAGGAGTTTAGAACAAGAAGCCCTGGATTACTCACTCATTGGTGATAATCTATACAAGCGTGGTAAAGATGGTTACCTGAGGCTATGTGTCCATGAAAGTGAATATCTTAAGATCTTAGAAACTGCTCACCAAGGTGTAGCAGGAGGGCACTTTGGACCAGATCGGGTGATCAAGGCAATACTATTTGCGGGCTTCTCGTGGCCTACCCTTCACATGGATGCACATACCTATGTGAAACGGTGTGATGTCTGTCAGAGGACTCAGTATCCTATACGCAAAGATGAGATGCCACTGAAACCTATGATGGGTGGACGTGCATTCTCTAAGTGGGGAATAGACTTCGTAGGTCCTATTAATCCCCCAGCTAAAGGTTCTCATGCGGAATACATCATTGTTGCAACAGATTATCTCACCAAGTGGGTGGAGGTAAAGGCTACGACAAAGAACGATGCTCAAACAACTGCTAAATTCTTGTTTGAGAATGTGTTCACAAGATATGGGCTACCTATAGAGCTTGTAAGTGATAGAGGCACTCATTTCTTGAACGAAGTGATTGAAAATCTACTCCAAGAATTCTTGGTAATACACAAGAAGTCTGCCCCTTATCACCCTCAAGCTAATGGACAAGCTGAGAGCACTAATAAGATCTTATGCAATGTACTGACGAAATTAGTGAACACTAAACGCTCTGATTGGGACAAACAGCTACACCATGCTGTTTGGGCATACCGAGTTGCCTACAAAACAGTACTCCAAGCCACCCCCTTTCAGATGGTATTTGGTCAAAACGCTGTGCTTCCCTTGGACTTCTTGATTCCTACACTGAAAGTAGCACAAGAGCACGAATGGACAGGTCATGAGCTCTCCTCTAGGATCTTTGACCTTGAACGATTAGGGGAAACAAGACTGAGAGCCGCTGCTGGAATATATGCAGCCAAGAAGAGACAGAAGGCATATTTCGATGCCCATGTGAAGGATAAGGGCTTGAAAGCAGGAGATCTAGTTTTAGTCTATACACTGAAACAACACGCAAGGAAGCTAGAAAAGAGAGGCTACGGACCTATGATCATCAATCGGATCTCCACGAGTGGAGCAGTACAATTAGCCACGTTAGAAGGTGATATTCTCCCAAACTATATTAGCGGTTGCAGAGTCAAGTTGTATCAAGAACCCCTCACGGAGGAAATGCTCAGCCGACTCAACACTGCTAAGAAACGCAAAGAGGAAGAAAAGCAAGTTCGAGAAGAAGCTCAAGCAGAAGCTTTAGAATGCATCAGAAGGATGAAGTTACGAAGGCAAGGTAGAGATCAGCCTAGAACGAATGACTATGCAGATCAAGGATATCCTATGGCCATGTGTGAAGTCGCAGGAACAAGCTCGCATAGGATAATTGATCGACGTCCTTTCATAACCCTAGATATAGGACAAGGAAAGAGTGCAAGGACTGTAAGAGCCTTGATTGACTCAGGTGCAGCCACTAGTGCTGTTAAATTGTCTTACTGTCAAGAGTTGCAGTTAACTGTCAATCCTGTGGAAGCGTATCTCATAGGATTGGGAGGCGTGGAAACCCCTTGCATGGGCGAGGTGGAACTTCCCCTCTATATTCATGATGAGGCTATAACAGTTAAAGTACTAGTGTGTCAAGACGAGGATCTCACTGAACCTCTTGTCTTGGGTCAAGATTGGATCTATGACCAAGCAGTCAACTTAAACTTAAGAAGTGGACTTCTTCAGGTTTGGGTCAATCATAGTCGAATTACAGTAGAGTTAGATAATGGAGCACTCAAGGAACTAGGAAAGGCACAGACTCCTGGTCCTTCCAGGAATACACATGAAGATGACCATGTTGTTCTTGTCCAAAACTATGTGTTGCAGAGGAATGATATTCGCAAAAAAGGAGTCAGGGATGCAAAGGAACTCCCTTCTTTTCCAAAGGCCAGAAGGAGGCAACAACCAAAGGTGGATCAAAGGCAGAAGAAGCAGAGTACTACCTATATCCGGGATCCAAAGTACCTGCGCAGCAAAATGTCCCAGCAAGTGAAACAAGTGTGGGTGCGGAAAGGCGAACACCCGGTTGCACTCAAGCCAACCACACGGGCAAAGCTTCTTATTAGTAACCAACAACACGACACTAATAAGAAGTCTTTCGGAAATTCTTCTGCTAACGTGAAATCTATTTGGGTGCCCAAGAAGTCGATGAAGGCTAGCCCACAATCAAGACAAATTTGGGTGCCTAAGGCTTGCTTGCGGGCACAAATAGCTATGCCGAAGCCACAACCTATACAGCGTAACCCATTCACTCGCACAACCGGCATCCACTCGTTTTCAACACTCACGAACACACCAAGGCCCATGAGCACGAACAGAATCATTTGTAAATGGGTCCCTAAAAGGCCTCATGTTCAAGCTGATACACCTATAATGTTCTCTAGCGTCTCTACGAAACCAAGGGAAAAACCCATCCACTACATTTGGCAACTTAAGACCTGTAATAAACCCCCCGACCCCAATTTGTAAATTCACCCCCACTTACTAACTGCATTAGTCTCCTAGGAATACCCAAGCATTAACTACACACACTGTCTTCGTGCACTTACTAACCACTAACTCACCATCTACCTCATGTTAATGTTGTAACGGGGACAACAACGGATTTATTCTGTCCATTACGATGTTAACACATGATTCTATATTCTCACAGAATCAGAAGGCAAGAAGTAAAATGGCAGAAGCGACAGGTTCGGGCTCACAAGTAGGGATACTTACTGCAGGAATTGATGTGGATAGTCTACCTGTGGATGTGCCACCAACTGAACGACCAGTGGAGCTGCAGCACCTTCAGCAAATCCCGGTGCCGGATCCACCCACAGGGATCACAGAAAGAGTCCATGCCAATTCTCATTGGTTCAATGGCATGCCAGGTCCATTAGGAGAGGCCAAGTATATATGGGAGTCTAAGTGCGAGTATGACAGATCATGGGTGCGATTCCAATTTTTCTCCAAGGAGTTCGAGACTTTACAGAACACCGAGGATCTCCAGACCATATGGCAACGAGCAGGGCTGGCAGAATACTTTGAAGCCCCACTCCCTAAACCAGATCTCCTCCGATGTTACTATTTGGTCTCCACATTACAAGCTAATGAAGAAAAGGACAAACCCGGATCATTTGTTCTTCCCTCTTTGCTGGGCAACAACGAGTTGAAGAGGTTTGAACTTACTGTGGAGTTGGTAAGCGACGCTTTGAATATGCATGGCACGCATGTACCCTCTGAAAAGGATGCTCTTGTTCCCACTAACATGAAGGATAGGAAACTATTGAAGCTTAAAGACATGGCAGCACTCACCCCAAATGTGTCCATCCCTCTCCGCATGTGCATGCAACATTTCGCCTTTCCCGGCCAAGACCGCTTCACACAACCACACAAGAGAATCTGGTTCGCTCTCTACTTAGCGGAAGCAGGTGCGTTACCCATTAAGCTACCGGTATGGATTATAGATCAATTGTATGAAGCAAACAAACGGTCTTCTAGGAAATTAGTGGTGAACAGATGCTGTGCAATCACACGCATTATTTACCGGTGCCTAGCATACGATGTCCCCATTGAACGTGCCTTAACTTGGGCACAATTACAAATGTTTAAAAGGCTCAAGACGTCCACACATCAATCCAAGCGCATGAGGGGTGCGATCCCTTGTGTCCAGACAAGGGAAGTTCTGACTACTCCTGAGGTATCGCCACTAAGGGAGACCACTGTACCTCCCTTTACCATTAGGATACCCAGGTCGGGATCTGAAACTACGACACAAGCTACCCCATCGGCCCCTCCGGTTCCACCTGAATTCGAATTTGCTGCCACTAGAGATGCTGAAGGAATGGATCCCCAGGACTTCGAAGCATTCCTACAAAGTACACAATTCTCTGATGTGGAGTTTTATTCAGAGGCAGAGGAACAAGGCACATCCTCACGAAGAAGAAGAAAGTCTACAGACGGTCGACATGTACATTGGAGTGACGCTCAGCAAGGTCAACAACAAGGACACCTAGAAGAAGAAGGAGCGTATGAAGAGGAGACCACTGAAGCCCCAGCCTATACAGCAGAACTCCGAAGGCTGTATCAGATTATGGAAAGAGTGCGATCGCAACAACTACTCACCGAACAGAGTAGCAGAGTACTCATGACTCAGTTGTTGGAAGAAGCAGGAGTTGACTCAGAGTATAGGGAAGGTCTCTTATTGATGGCAGAAACATATGGAGTAGTGGAAGCTGTGCGCACTGCCATTCGGAGGTCTCCAGTTCAATATGACCCACGAAGGTTCCAGACGCGACCACGCTCAGGTAAGAATATCCAGATTCCCATCACAACTGCAGAAGAGCCAACTATTACATCTGAACCTATCAGGACAACCTCCCAAGCAACCGAAACGGCTAGCCAACAGCACCCAGTCACCCATGAGGAGTCCACCGAACCACTACCACCCACACCCCCACCATCACCTCCTAGAGCAGAAACAGCGAAAATCACCTCAACCACTCAACCCACCGACCCAACCTTCATCTTCCGTACTCCCATCTCTAGTTCCACCCTATTCTCTACCACTGATAACCCGATCTTTGAAGCAACCCCCATCACTACACAATCCACCGAACCGCTCCTAGAGCCTGCCCTAGGGCAACCATCACCCATGCCCTCAGCCATAGGTCATCCTGACCCTAGATCCACATTCATGGGTTTCCCTGCTACCACGCAACCCTTCCAGCCCTCCTCAAATTTACGACCTCAACCCCCGACCCCTCTCTCTCCATTTCTACAATCCCTCCATGACCTCCTTGCTAGAGCTTTTCAACCAGGGTCTCAACCATTTCCTATCTTTTCAGCTTCCCACCCCACTTCGCATCTATTCACCACTTCCACACACACACCACCTACCATCCCAATGTATATGGCAGACCCCACACTCACACCCACTCCTGAAGGTATGGACATTTCACCACCCACGGCACCTCCCCCCACGATTTCACCTCCTCCCATTCCCCCTCCACCAATTTCACTCACACACACGACTTCCATAGACACATCATTCACTGTTCCCCTTCCCCAATTCCCTTCCCATGCATCTCCCACTGTAAACACCACCCACTCATCTATAGGAAATGCATTGGACACCATGCTGGCTTGTATATCAAATTTAAGGACAGATTACATTCAGCTCCAGCAACAAAACGAACGCCTGCACGAGCACTCAGAGACACTACAGCACCGCCTTGCGGCACTAGAAGAGGAAAATGCTTGCCTCCACACACAGTTCCAAACTCTCCAAGAAGCTCATGGCATATTGGAGGTACAGTTACAGAATACAGATCAGGAAGCGATACAGGTGGTAGAAGGTCACCTACGGACACAGCTGGAACGCAACTCAAAGCTTCAGCGAAATATGGCTCTACTCAAACGCCATCTTGCGGCCGCTCAGGAAGAGAATCGACGTCTGCAAGTACAAAATCAAGAGAACCTGGAGGCAGCTATTGAGAGCACACCGGGGGCACCCATCAGCCCATCCAAGTTTCAAGCAGTGACCCCCGATAATATCAAAATCATATTGGAAGACTATGCCATGCTACTTGAAGCACATGATAAACTATCGGAGGAACTGGGACAACTGAAGCAAGAACACCAAAAAGGACCAACAGCAGCCTCTCCAACCACCCCCTCCGCGGCTTCACTTCTCACAGACGCAGAGGCCATAAAAGATCTCCAGAAATAGGTCACTGAATTGCAAACACGTCTACTACAGTATGAGAGACCATCTTCCCCTCCAGAGGCTCCCACGGACGAAGAAGTTGTGCAAATTCCTGTGGAACAAACGTTTGACGAAGAATACGATCCGCAACCATTCCCAGGAGGCCAACAAACAGAAGAAGCGCAGGACACATTCGAGGCACCACGGCCCCCATGGCTACGTCAAGTGGAAGAAATCGGGAGTTCGCACGAAGAGCGCACAGTAGTGCAAAATCAGGCCATGAGGGTCATAGAGGAAACTGTGTTACAATCAGCTTACTTCAAGAACCTGTCATCGAGACGCCTGATCCTCTCATCTGAACTCCAATACAGGCCGTATTATATTATCTTGGCTGATTATAATGCAGAAATACAAAGAGTCACGGGTCAGATTCCTACCTTTGCAACCCAATTTCAACCCAAAGACCTTCCTCCAGAGGTGCAAAAAGGCAAAATTCGTCAACCCACCTGGCGGCAGAAACTTTTAGAGACATATCCAGAAATGCTACGCACATGGAACAATGCGCCTCTACACCTCCTATACAATCCATGCTACGGTCCAGTCCCACGCCGCAGGTCTTGGAAAGCATTCAGTATCAAGGTACAGAACAACGCGCAATGCAAGGAATGGCTGAACTACCCGTACATTGCGCCACCACAGGAACCACCGTCGGTAGCATATATGATGGGAACCATTCACCACTGGATGCCGCGCTTGAAGCCCATGCAAGATGTAGCAGCGCAAATGATGCTTAAAATCTTAGATATGATGCAAGTAGTCCTGAAGACTTTTAGAAATGCAGCCACACCACAGGTACGTCTCCCGGGGTTTAGCAATGGAAATTACGACTTGGTGTATGACATGAGCACCAGCCCCAGTATTCGTGTGGCTTACGCCTGGCATGCACGCATCAAATACCTCCCTGCCTGCTACAAACAGACCTTCGAAGAAATGTTCAGATCAGGTTTCTGGGAGTATCACTCGGAGATTTTCGCACCGAAGCCAACACATCTGCTCCAACTTTTTGCTTGTGAACAAGCAATGTACTCTGAGTATTACACCACCCCGCAACCAGAGGCCCCTGGTGCAATAAATTGGGATGCATTGGAAGCTGATCTAGCAAGAGGCTTAAGGATAGGAGAACATGAACTGGCCACCAATGTCATCCAATACTATATCGACCACCCTAGAGAACAAAGGTCTGTCAGGGGCGACAGACGCTAGGAAGGGGGGCGTGTTGGCATACAAAGCAACAGAGGAGTCATGCACAATACGGCAACAAGGCCAAATCATCTTTTCCCATGGATTCTTTACAACTCAAGTGATTTTAATCACTACACAAACATTGTAAATCCCGTTTTTGGTAGAATAGACTCCATTTTGTGCAAGCCAAGGAGTCCTCGAGCTTGAGGAGTATTAGAACTAGCGACATATCAATTTTCATAATTTTTAGACTCTGTTTGAGCCCTCAAATAGACTCTAGAACCTAATTTTTAACTAGGCCGGACACTAGGTCTGGACAAGACCAAAGCTAGTTAGAAAACTATAAAAAGAGCTAGAGAGCTCATTTTTGGGGCTAGATTGTTTGTAAATTGAACTTATGTAAGAGACCTTTTGATTAATGCAAAGAACTCCATTGTTCCTCTCCTTGTTCTTGGTTGTGTGCGCGTGTGTGTGTATGTGTGTGCATGCTTGTGTGCTTCTCACTCACGCACTTGTGCCTTCACTTGCTCATAGTCTTCATACTAGTCCTCACGTCTCCACGGATTGACAATTATGAGGTGAATCTTCTCACGTTGGTACTCACCATTGTGCTAGAGTGACACTTGACAAGGTAGTTTTGTTCAACTTTTTGAGATACACTGAATTTTCTACATCAGGGTATTCCGTTGAAAGCAGTGATGTATTCCGTATTGTTGGTGCAAGACATCAACAATTGGTGATTATAAAGCCTAGAAGTGAAGAGATGAAGAAAAGATTGAATTTCAACTTCATGAAGTGAAGAGAAGATTCAGATAGCAAAGTTCTTTAGAACATATGTACATTAGCTTTGTAAATACTTCAATATACTTGAAGTAATACAAATCAATACTCATATGTATATATAAATACGTGTAGATGATTGTAATAGAAGAATGAGATGAAGCATAGATGAATAGATGTTGTGTATTGGATGTATCATCCATCAGATGTATGAAGAGTTGAATAGGAAGAATGTTCAGAGAATTGCGCGTCGCTCTTTTCTCTAGTTCTCCTTCTGTATTTGATTTTATCAGAAATCCTTTTGTACACATCTAAGTCCATAGTTAATCTATCTATGGTTAAAATTTGAGAGTTCAATTGCAAACAGGTTGAGAGAATTTTGTGTAGGAACATCTATATGTAAGAAAGTGTTGAGTGTCTTCTGAAACAGGCGCAGATTCGATGGTCAAAGAAATGTTCAGTTCTCAGTGCACAGTGTAAAGTTTTACACAAATAAGGATTCAAAATCTAAGTTGGAAGTTAAGCCATCTATGGCTAAAAGCAGTTGCTTAAACGGGTTCTAGATTGGGAGAACTATGTGTTAGAAGTTGCAAGTGTCAAAGTCGACTCTACAAGAAGTCAGTTTCAGACATAGGTAGATTGTTTGAAGCATTTCTCATAATCTACTAAAGCTTTTGAAGTATTTTAACTTGGATGAGGTGCGCATACTCTAGGCAACACATTCTACAAAGTTTCATCAGAAACTTTACACAAATGATTAATCAATGAGTGATTAATGTGCAGCAGAAGTTTCTATGATATGACTTTCTTCACAGTTAGCTAATTTCTTGATAGTTTGGTGATTGTCTTCCAAAATTGGTTGGAGTTTAAAGTTATTCTTGATATAGAGATGGTCTAACATCAAGAATAGCTTGTTCTTTTGGAGTTTAACACTCTCCATCAGTGGTATCAGAGCAGGTTGTATTAAGATTCAGGAAAGGAAGACCCCGACTATTGCAGATATACAAAATTTCACATCTTGAAGGTTCAAAAGGATAAAGTGTGGAAGAAAGACTGAAGGAAGACACATAAAGGTTATCAAAAAGATCAGAAGGAGCAACATTCAAAGCTAAGGTACATTTATTCTTTATAAGGATTAAAGATTTGATAGTACAAGTGAAGAAAGGATGGGAGATAGTCTCCAAATTGAGAAGTTGGATAGAGAGAACTATCTAGCTTGGTCTATGAGAATGGAAGCTCATCTTATGAGCAAAGATTTGATGGGATACATCACAGGAGAGGAAGAAAAGCCAGAGTTCAGAGATCCTAGTGTTCCAACTAGGGAGGAGCTTGCAGATATAAAGATTTGGATGAAGAAGGATGCTCAAGCAAGGAGCATAATCTACATGGTAGTGAATGATTATTTGCTTCCTCATATCAGAGGACTTGAAAGTGCAAGTGACATTTGGAATGCTTTGGAAGAGCATTTTCAAAATACAACCAAATCAACGAAAGCTTCATTATGGGCAGAGTTTACTACCTTCAAGAAGAAGGCTTCACAATCAATATCTGGTTATGTGACAAAGATGAAAGACATTGTTGATTCTTTAGGTGCAATTGATGAAGATATTGAAGAAGATAAGTTGGTAAGACAAATTCTCACAGGGCTAAGAGGAGATGAGAAGTGGAAGCCTTTTATTTTGTCTACAGAACTTTCATTAGATCATTTCACTCTTGACTTGAATCAATTGTTAGGACATATGCTAACTTTTGAGAATGATATCAAAGGAGATGTTGGTAAGCGTGCAGGTCATGCAATGTATTCTAAAGACAAGAAGAAAGCTAGCAAAGGAAAGCAACAATGAGTTGAAGATGAAGGTACTCCAAGTCAAGCAAACTTCCTAAGAGGAAGAGGAAGTGGCAGAAGTAGAGGAAGAGGCAGAAATAACAAAGATAATGCCAGAGCTTGTTGGATATGTGGTAAGACCAATCATCTATCTCATGATTGTTGGCATAATAATCAAAGCAATGGTAATTTTAATCAGAACTTTAATCAAAGAGGAAGAGGTGGCAGATATCAGAGAGGAAACTTTAGAGGTAGAGGTGGTAGGAATTCTTTTGGAAGAGGTGGAGGAAGAAACTTCCAAAATCAATCCTATAATAACACCTACTACAATTATGCATCAGATCAGAAAGAAGATTCGACTCTTATTATGAATGCAACATGTGAAGCCTCACATGAAGATATGAGAGTATTTTATATTGACTCAGGATGTAGCAATCATCTGAGTGGAAATATTGCTTTTCTGACTGATCTAGATCATAAGGCAATCAATCACACAATTCAAACAAGTGACAATACAAAGCACAAAGTAAAGTCAATTGGTTCAGTTAAATCCAAAGATGGAAGTACTCTCTTGAGTAAGGTTCTATATGTTCCTACAATACCAAAGAACTTGATCAGTGTATGACAAATTGTGGGAAAAGGACTAGAGGTAAGGTTCACTAATGATGGAGTTTATGTTGAAGACCCTAGTCAAGGGTATAAACAAATTGTTACAGGAAAGAAGGAAGGGAGGCTCTTTACATTAAAGGTACAAGGTAATGTTGGACATGCTATGTTTACATATGGAGAGCAAAAGGTGTCTGAATTGGATCTTTGGCATAAAAGACTTGGACATTTTAATGAAAGAGGTATCAAAGAAATGATTAACAATGGTTCAGTGCTTGGATTGCCTAATGTTGCAGGTCAACACATGACATACACATGTGAAGCATGTCAGTTAGGTAAGGCTCATAAGCAATCATATAATAAGCATGGTTTCATGTATTCAGAAAGACTTGAATTGGTACATACAGATGTGTGGGGTCCTTCAAAGGACTTCAGTATAAATGGTTCAAGATATTATGTCATATATGTTGATGATGCTACTAGGTGGATTACAATCTATGTGATCAAAGACAAGTCAGAAGTGTTTAATACATTTAAACACTATCATGCATATGCAGAAAGAATTACAGGTCAAAAATTGAAGAGACTAAGGTCAAATGGAGGGGGAGAGTATTTCTGTAATGAGTTCAATGATTATTTGTGGAATGCAGGTATAAAGAGAGAGGTTACTTGCAGGTACTCTCCTCAATAAAATGGGGTAGCAGAGAGAAGAAACAGAACTCTTGTTGAGTTTGCAAGATCCATGATGAAGGAGAAAAATTGCCCTAATTATTTGTGGGCTGAGGCTGTAAACACAGCCACAAATTTGGTCAATAGGCTACCATGCAACTTTGCAGGGTATGAAACCATATGAAGCTTGGTGGGGTAAGAGACCTACCTTGGATCATTGCAAAATATTTGGATGCTTGGCATATGCATATGTGCCATCACAATTGAGGCATAAATTGGAACCTAAAGCAGAGAAGTATGTATTCATTGGTTATGATGACAAGCAGATGGGTTATAGGTTGTGGAGTCCATCCACAAAGCAACTCCTTGTGTCTAAGGATGTTACATTTGATGAGCAAGGTACTTGGTATGCAGGTACACTTAATGTTCATGCAGATGTTGAAGAAGTTGTGAATCAAAAGAAAGGTAAATCAAAGGTTCATATATTTGATGAAGATGAGAACAATGAAGTACAGGTTGAAGTAGAAGAAGTGCCAAGGTTTGATCCAGAATGTGATGAACCAGAAACCTCAAGGAGTGGAGAACTCAGAAGGTCATCTAGGCACAAATGGCAACCTACAAGGTATAGCTATGATACTTCATTCTTGACTACTAAAGATTATGCTTACATGTTAAATGCAGATGAAGATCCATCCACATATGAAGAAGCCAAAGGAAAGAAGAATTGGGAAAAAGCTATGCAGGAGGAGTATGATACATTGATGGAAAATGAGACTTGGGATTTGGTTCCTAAACCAAATAGTTAGAAAATCATTGGATGTAAATGGGTCTACAAAACAAAAAGGTTTGCAGATGGAAGTATATCTAGGTACAAAGCTAGACTTGTTGTAAAGGGATATGCACAGACATATGGTGTGGACTATGATGAAACTTATAGTCCTGTTGCAAAGATGACAACCATAAGGACTCTCATAGCAATTGCTGCTTGCAAAGGTTGGAAATTGTCTCAATTAGATGTGAATAATGCATTTTTGAATGGTTATATTTCAGATGAAGTCTACATGGAACAACCAGATGGTTTCAAAGATCAAGTGTATCCAAATTATGTGTGTAAGCTCAAGAGAGCTTTGTATGGGTTGAAGCAGGCCCCAAGGGCATGGAATTATAGGCTTGTAAAGTTCTTGAAAGAACTTGGATTTCAAGCTTCAAAGGCATATAGTAGCTTGTTAGTCAAAGCAAGTGAGGATGGATTTATTTATGTTTGTATTTATGTTGATGACATAATACTTACAGGAACAGATGACAAAGGCATACACATGATTAAGAAGCAGATGGAGAAAGAATTCAAAATCAGTGATTTGGGAAATTTGTCATTCTTTTTGGGAATGGAGATTTCATATACTCAACATGGAGTATATGTAACTCAAGAAAGGTATCTGAAAAATTTGCTAACCAAATTTAAAATGGAAGATTGCAGGATAGCACCAACTCCAATGGAGGTGAATCATAGATTGAGTAGATATGGAGGAGAGGAATTCAAAGATATGAAGCTCTATCAGAGTTTGGTGGGTAGCCTGATTTATGCTACATTAACAAGACCTGACTTATCATATGCAGTTGGAGTTCTATCTCAGTTCATGCATTTTCCTAGAAAGGAACATTAGATTGCAGGACAAAGAGTACTTAGGTACATCAAGGGCACACTTAAAGAAGGTCTGTATTATGGATTTACTTCAGATACAAGAGTCAAAATATACAGTGATGCAGATTGGGCAGGTAATTCTGATGATAGAAGATCAACACATCGATACTTATGTTATGTGGGAGATAAGCTAATTTCATGGTGCTCCAAGAAGCAACATACAGTTGCTTTATCATCTATAGAAGCAGAATACAAAGGCATGGTAGAAGTTGCAAAGGAAGTAATATGGTTAAAGACTCTTATGAAGAGTTTTGATATTGTTCAAAGTACTCCTATCATTTGTGGAGACAATATGAGTTCTTTATATTTGGCAGCAAATCCTGTATTTCATGCTAGAACTAAACATATTGAGATTTAGTATCATTTTTTGAGAGAGAAGGTTGTTGATAAAGAAATAGAAGTTATGCATACTCCTACAAAAGATCAACTTGCAGATATGATGACAAAAAGCTTGGATGGACCAAAGTTGCAGAGATTTAAAGATATGGCAAGGATAAAGAAGATGCAGGTAATCACAATTGATGATTGAGGGGGAGTTGTTGGTGCACGACAATCAACAATTGGTGATTATAAAGCCTAGAACTGAAGAGATGAAGAAAAGATTGAAGTTCAACTTCATGAAGTGAAGAGAAGATTCAGATAGCAAAGTTCTTTAGAACATATGTACATTAGCTTTGTAAATACTTCAATATACTTGAAGTAATGATGAATCAATACTCATATGTATATATAGATATTGGTAGATGATCATAATAGAAGAATGAGATGAAGCATAGATGAATAGATGTTGTGTATTGGATGTATCATCCATCAGATGTATGAAGAGTTGAATAGGAAGAATGTTCAGAGAATTGTGTGTCGATCTTTTCTCTAGTTCTCCTTCTGTATTTGATTTTGTCAGAAATCCTTTTGTACGCATCTAAGTCGATATTTAATCTATCTATGGTTAAAATTTGAGAGTTCAATTGCAAACAGGCTGAGAGAATTTTGTGTAGGAACATCTATATGTAAGAAAGTGTTGAGTGTCTTCTGAAACAGGAGCAGATTTGATGGTCAAAGAAATGTTCAATTCTCAGTGCACAGTGTAAAGTTTTACACAAATGAGGAGTCAAAATCTAAGTTGGAAGGTAAGCCATATATGGCTAAAAGCATTTGCTTAAATGGGTTCTAGATTGGGAGAACTATGTGTTAGAAGTTGTAGGTGTCAAAGTCGACTCTACAGGAAGTCAGTTTCAGACATACGTAGATTGTTTGAAGCATTTCTCATAATCTACTAAAGCTTTTGAAGTATTTTCACTTGGAGGAGGTGCGCATACTCTATGCGACACATTCTACAAAGTTTCATCAGAAACTTTACACAAAGGATTAATCAATGAGTGATTACTGTGCAGTAAACTTTTCTGTGATATGACTTTCTTCACAGTTAGCTAATTTCATGATAGTTTGGTGATTGTCTTCCAAAATTGGTTGGAGTTTAAAGTTATTCTTGATATAGAGATGGTCTAACATCAAGAATAGCTTGTTCTTTTGGAGTTTAACACTCTCCATCACGTATGTTAGTTGTTGAGGATAAGTTGGATGGTAAGAATTACCCATTATGGGCTTATATGATGCATCATGTATTGGTCCCAAAAGGACTATGGAATATTGTTGCAGAGAAAAGAGGCACAAAAGAAGAGCCCCAAAATTTTCAAATTAATGGGCATAAATTTCTTCTTCAAAATTCTAGGAAATTCCCATGAAGTTATGTAAATGCACTAGAGGAGTCCTCTAGATGCATAAGCCCCAAATCATTGTAACATACTTCTTGTAAAATAGTAGAAAATTAGAGATTAGTCAATAAAGTGCCGATCACTTGTGTGAAAGGACCATTTTTAGGGCACATGTATATAAGTCACTTGGTGACTCTTTTGTAAGGACTTTTTGCCATTGTGAAGAAGAAGAACTGAAATTTCGAATTTGCTTCTTTCTTGCTCATTTTCATCTTCTCTATGATCTTTTGTCTGTGTGTGAAGCTTGGAATGAGTGTGTAGGACTATTGTCTATCCCTTCCCATCACTTTTGAATGATCTTAGTGTGTGTGTGAACCAATACGAGTTGTGGAGTGAGTGTAGGTGCTTCCCACCATTCACTGTTTTGGCCATAACTTGAAGAGCGATTGTCAGATTTCAGTGAAAATACCACCAATGGATGTGTCTCGTCGAGAGCTTCGAAACAAACCTAGTACTGGCCATATTCGGAGTTCGAAGCTGGGAGAAACATTTGAATTTGTATTTACTGCTATAAGTGGTATCGTGGCAGACGTTTCCAAAGATTTAGTGAGTTGAAGAGGTAGGTTGGTCCTTTCAGATGCATTGTAGCTGAACCACTTCACTTTCCATCACCTGAGCACAATTCCTCATACACTTGGTTTAAGTGGTTCTTCGGATTGATAATTAAGCGTGTGTCAATCCACCACTATATGCACTTGTGGGGCAAATGAGATTTAGTCTCTTTGACATAAGTCCCTAAGACCTCATGACTTAGGTACACAACAAACTCAACCAAGGTGCCTTCGTGATGGTTATAGCTCTGGAGTGAAGGAATCCTACTTGTAGAAGTGAATTCGTTCAGTGGCAAGTAGTCAAACACTTGAGCACTTGTTACTTCACATCCCTGAGGTGAGTGTAATGAGCTTTTAGGTTTAGGGTTAGTAGAGGAAGAGAGAAGGAAGATTTAGGGTTAGGTCAAGGAGAGAAGTAGAGTAGGAGTAAGTTGAAATCATCAAGAAAAATCCCAAAAAAATTTGCCAAATTAGTGTAGAATAGGCTTCAGGCATCACAAAGTATAAAAACCAAAAAATTTTAGTTCATTTGACACTTGCCCTAGAATTGGTATCGTGTGCAGATAGCGATCGGTATCGCTTGAGCAGTATCACACCCTACAAGCCCAAAAAGCTACCTTGTCAGCTCAAAACTTAAGCAAGATATCCCTAAAGGTAAGCTACAATAAGATTTCAACATCAAAAGTACTCTGAAAACACATAAACACGTGATTAGAGATGTTTCTGGTATTGCGGGGTGGGACAGAGAGTTTTGAGAGATTCTTTGAGTGAGTCAGAGAGTCAAGAGTGAAGAGGGTAAGAATTAAACACATTTGTGCAAAAATTTTTGTGTTTTGAGAGATTTTGGTTGTAGTATCGCGGTCGGTTGAGTTTTGGTATCACGATACCAAAATTCCCTAGTATCGTGATACTCGTCGAGTATCGTATTGTCGCATACCACTTGAGGTATCTCGATACCATTTTTGGTATCGTATCGTCAAGTTGATATCGCGATCATGATCTACCAGTGGTATCATATCGCGGTCCACTTGGTATCGTATCATCCCAGTCATGCTATCGTATCGTCGACCGAGCGGTATCGTATCGCTCCCATACTTGGTATCGTATCATTTGCCATACCAATATCGTATCATTTGCCATACCAATATCGTATCGTGCAAAGCACTAGTATCGTATCGCGGTAAGTCTTGGTATTGTATCATGCTAAGACCGATATCATATCACTTGAACTCCATAGTATCGTATCGCGAGAATCTTGGGTATCGTATCGTGAGAAATTCTAGTATCCTATCATCTGAGCCGTCCAGTATCATATCGTGGGAAACTTTTAGTATCATATCGTGCAAAAAGAGGTATCGTATCGCGAGGAACCTATATCGTATCGCTGTCTGTACTAAGTATCTTATCGTGACCTGCATAGGTATCATATCACGGTAAGTCTTGGTATCGTACTATCGTCTCAAGCTTTAGTATCGTATCGTACTAAGACTGGTATTGTATTACCAAAGTGGTATCACCTAGTGCAGTATCACCAAAGTGGTATCACCTAGTGCAGTATCTCCAAAGTGGTATCGCGAGAATATTTCAAGCTATCTGAGGACAATATTAGAGACAAATTGAGGAGCCAATTAGGGGATAGTGAGAAATCGAAATAGCCTAGGAGAGTGAATGAACGCGAGATAAGGACGGGTGCTAAGTAGTCGGAGAAGTGTTATTTCATCGGTAGGAAGTGCAACTCAGGCAAGTCATCGCTCTATCTATTCCGACACCTCTAGTGACTCAGAAGAAGAGATACCAATGGCTTCAGAAGACATGCAAGGTTTTGTCTCCAGGAGAAACTTCATGTCCACGGTAGAGGGGGAATACCATACCTCTCTGCAATATGTGTCCACTAATTCCCATGACATTCCATCTACCTGGATGGTTTAAATAGATCAGTAGCCAAGATGATAACCTCTACTGATTCTACAATAGTGCCTAGACCGGCAGTCAAGTACAAAGGAGGAGTGTACATGGACAAGTTAGGTCACATCTACATGGTAACAAGACACCCAGATCGAAACAACGAGAGAGGAGGATTATAAGGACAAGGAAATTCAGGAAGATTGGACCTTGAAGAGTTGATAACCACTCCCAGAGGCAAATCAGTAGTGACTCGAGTCTTCAGAGGGGATTTGATACCTCAATTTGATAACTTACTAGAGGTCTATTTGATCCATGGATCAGACTTATTGTTACAAACTGACTCTCCCACACGCAGACAAGAAGAAAGTCCAATGACCTTCTACGAGTTAAAAGATCCTGAAGATGAGTCTAGCATCACATACCTAGACAAGAACCAAAGAAGATATTGGCTTGTTGATGCCATTGATAAGGCTCTAATTGAAGTATATGGGGTTGTCTATATTCCCTCAGCGAGAGCAGGTAACTACCTCTCAAAATCTCTTTGGGACAAAACAAGAGTCAGAAAATACAATGTCAGGACAGACAAGCCATCGGAGTATTCCCAACCGCACTCATGTGCAATTCACAATGCCAGGTCTGCAATCACACAATCAAACTCACCCAGGATTAGGCAACCAACTTCGGCCACCAGTGAGGCCAAGACCACCACTAGGAGTGCAGCTTGGAATGCCTCCAATGAGACCCAGAATTGCTGTAAATCGTAGACCACCCGAACCTATAAGAAGATTAAGACCGATCCAAGTGGCTAAGTGTATGAGAAATAATTATGACGGGATGGGAGAACCTTACGATCACATAGCTGAATTTAAACAAGTTCTACGGGCTGAACAAGTGGATGATTTCTTTGTGCAGTATGAGTCCTTTGGACTTACTCTCACAAGAACGGCTTTGACCTGGTTCCAGCCATTGGATCCCAATCAATTTGGAGATATTGAGCAATTATTTCAAGATTTCATTGGGGAACTCACGAAGAGAGGAATTAAACACAATTCTTCATCTTTAATCCATAGCTTCGAACAAAACCCAAATGAAACTGTAAAGACAACTGTCTGAAGGTTCAATCAATATGTCGATAGATGCTCAGTAACAGAAAGACCCACGCAGCAAAAAATGATATCATTATTCTTAGATGGGCTAATGAACGGAACTCTAAGAACTTTATTCTATGTGAAGAGGCTGCAGACATTGAGTGAGTGTCTTCAAGAGTGCGTTGACCTAGAGGACAACCTAGCCGATGATCTCAAAAGCACACCAAGCCCTATGAAATCAAAAGACACTAGAAGTACAGTGACATCCAACTCTAGTCAGGAGGAGCTAGTGGAGCTGGTAGCCAAGAAGTTAGGAGTTCATGGACCGCGAAACTACCAGCATCCATCACTGAGAATACCCATGGTGCGAAGATGCAGCTTATGCGGAGAAGACCATCCTACTCACATGTGTGTAAGAGGAGGAACTGGCTTGCCTCAAGCTTACCCTTACAATAGGCAGCCACATCAAGGAACCACTCTGTATTGCCATATAGAACAAAAATACTGTTGTATATTATTGAACAATACATTGCTAAAGTGTTATATTATTAATGTATTAATATGTTTTTGATGTTTCTGATATAGAAGCTGAAGGTTCGTGAGGAGCGTGCAAGGCGTGAAAGGGCGGACATCAATAATCCGAATAATTATTATTTAGTTTGTAAATTAACCTTCGTAGAAGGTTCTATTATTAGAAAAGTAATGGTTAGAATAAGGTTCGTTGTAGACCGCAGTTTCTGTTATTCAAAGTAATGGCTTTCTGTAAAAGTTACTAACTTTTAGTTTCACGCCTACTTTTTGAAGCCGCCCTCATGTAACCACTATTTTTGACGTAATCAAAAGTCCTATAAATACATGCACTCTGTGGACTGTCGAAACAGAGTGCATGGGGGGAGATTGCACCCAATCTTGCGTTCGGTCTCGTCTCTTGTTGCCTCTAATTTATGTGTGTTTTTCTACGTCCGTAATCTCTGTATGCATGTGAGCAAGATCCTGACAACAGTGGTATCAGAGCTCTGCACGCGTCAATACAGAGGGTTTTGTTCTCTATTCGCGATTCTGAATTCCAATTCCATCTCCTTTGGTTTACTCCATCTCCGTCTTCGGTTTCGGTTTCGGTTTCTGTTTCGTCTTCGTCTTCGGTTTCGGTTTCTGTTCCTGTTCCTGTTTCAGTTCCAGTTCCAGTTCCAGAACCTACGTTTTCACCTACGTTTACTCCTTCGGCTTTGGTTTCTGTTCCTGTTCCTATTTCCAAGGCGTCGACTAAGGCAAAGAACTTAGGCAATAACTTAGGCAATACATTAGCAACATTGGCACCCAAGGCTCCCTTGGCGACCGTTGGCTACGCGCGAGGCAATTTTAATTTTTTGAGTGGCAATAGAGAGGTTTAGAGTCCCTAAGGTAGGAGGATTTGAACCCACAACCTCCTACTTTCAAGGGAAGTAACTTGACCACTCCACCATCTCTTGGAGTTGTACTCAAGTTCTCTCTCTTTATTACTTGTGGAAGGCGCTCGCGATGATTTCAAGGATGGACCCAACAAAGAATCAAGTGTATCTCTCAATCCGTAGGTCGGATTGAGGCGTGTAATATACTGTTGGAAAGCTCTCGGAACGAACTTTCCAATGAGCTAGCTTGGAAGTGTGAATTCCTTCAAAATCCTTGGGTGGCACTTGATTGAGTGTTCAAGATACCAAGCAAGGTTGAGAACACGGGATCGAGACACCAAGGTTGCAAACAAGAAGGTTCAATACACCAAGGTTGATAGCAAGGGTCCAAGAGCACCATGGAGGATTACAGTAATTCACCTCTACCTGCGGCAACACTTGAACAACAACTAGAGCTCTTGCGGCATGAGCTTCAAGTAGCTCAGAACGAGATCCGACAACGTGATGAAATCCTCCAAAAGATGCAAGTTGAGGAAGACAACCTTACGAGAGTAGTAAAAGCTATTGTGTCTGCCCAATCTGATGTTACTCATTCAAAGATTGGTAATAGAAACTACCAGTTTCTACGATTTGATGGCCGAAAGGATGGGCCTTTAGTACTTTCTTGGTTGTCGCAGTTTGATGATTTTTATACCGATGAAATGTATGCTGAAAGTGAAAAAGTTAAATTTGCCACTAACTATTTAGTAGGTAAAGCTCAACTCTGGTGGAATGTCCTGCGACACAGTACGGAGCGTCCAACAACTTGGAAGGCTTTCCAAGAAAACGTGAAGGATTCATTTCTTCCTCCTCAATACCATTTGCATGTTCGACATGCATGGACGACCCTTACATGGAAGGAGGGTGATACGGTTACTACCTACACAGAGCGGTTCTGGCAAAATTTACTACTTGTACGAATGCTTGAAGATGTATCAGAGGATATCTTGTAGCAGAAATACGAAGATGGTTTGGAGGTGGGTATCCAAGCTAAGCTTCACACCCTACGACCTACAACCCTCAACGAGGCTATATCTTTTGCTTATGATGCAGAAAAAGAATTCCAATCCATAACCAAGTCACTCCGTCTACAACAACCACGTCCACGACCATTTCCTATTAAACCTTCATTTCCTATGAAGCGTAATTTTAATGCCCCATCTTACCCTAGTTTTCCTCGTCCTCCACAATCCAATTACTCAACTCCACCTGTTGCTTCATCTCTCCAACCAACCAAACCACCTACCCTTCAAACTTCAGCAGTGAATGCCCAACAGAAGCGACCACGAATCACTTGCTGGAATTGTGGTAAACCTGGACATACAAAAATAAGGTGCAGATTGAAACCTCTTCATATGAAACAGGCTACAGCTCGATTGCATAACATGGAGGTCTATAATGAAGAAATTCATCTTGTTTGGACAGAGGAATCACTGAAGAAGGACTTAAGTACCTTGGGTAACGATATCTCTCTACACTCTCTTCTTTGCATGCAGGGTACCATAAATAACAAACTAGTTAAAATTCTACATGACGATGGTAGTTCACATGACTTCATTTCACATTTATTAGCACAAGAACTTAAATTACAAACGTTTCCTTCTTTGTATAAAGTGAAAGCTGCATTTCAAGGTAGTCGTTATAATGTAACACGAGAAGTGCAAGATGTTACGATTAGCATAGGTCCTTATGTTGATTCACGAACATTTTTAAGTGCACCTTTGCAATCTTATGATGTTATACTAGGTATGCCTTTTCGTCACCATTATAACCCACGTATTGACTACCATACTCATACCTTTAAGTTTGTTTTCAAAGGTCAAATCATTACTTTGTCTGCACGGCATGATTTCCAGCCATTTCCATTGATTAGTCACACTCAAGTAAAGCGTGCATTTAGGAAAGGATTCAACTCATGCATTGTTTTTGTCAATGTCATCAATGATTATACTCATACACTTCCAGATGCATATAAACCTTTCATGAGTACTTATAAGGATTGTTTTATGTCTGAATATCCCTCTGAACTACCACCAGTTCGAGGATCCTTTGACCATAGCATAGACTTAGTCCCTGGTAGTTCTCCTCCTCATAAAGCACCTTATAGACATGGCCCACTACATCAAAAGGAAATAGAAAATCAAGTAAAAGACCTACTACAAAAAGGACTTATAAGGCCTAGTTCTTCCCCATTTGGAGCACCAGTTCTCTTAGTAGAGAAGAACAATAAAACTTATCGAATGTGCATTGATTATAGAGCCCTTAACAAGATCACGATCAAGAATAGATACCCTATTCCTCGAATATATGATCTCTTAGATAAGTTACGAGGAGCTTGTGTCTTTAGTAAAATTGATCTTAAATCGGGTTACCATCAGATTTGTATGACACAAAGTGATATTTTTAAGACTGCATTTAGAACTCAAAATGGCCATTATGAATTTATGGTAATGCCCTTTGGACTTACTAATGCCCCTACTACATTTGCGCGAATGATGAACAATATTTTTCTTGATTACCAAGCTTTTGTTCTTGTATTCTTTGATGACATACTTATTTACAGTAAGAATGATAGTCAACATGAAAAGCATCTTGAAACAGTTTTTCATTTGTTACGAGAGAACACATTTTATGCTAATCCTGAAAAGAGTTATTTCTTTCAGTGTAAGCTAGAATATTTAGGACATATTATTTCAAGTGAAGGTGTGCATGTGGATCTGACAAAGATTAGAGTTATCATAGAATGGCTTACACCACAATCAGTCAATGATGTTCGTTCTTTTCTTGGGTTAGCTAGTTTCTATAGGAAGTTTGTTCGAAATTTTTCTTATTTAGCATTGCCTCTTACCTTGTTGTTGAAAAAGAAAATAAAATTTGCATGGGGAATTACCCAACAACAGTCCTTTGACAAACTTAAACATGCACTTTCACATGCACTTTCACATGCACCTATTTTACAATTACCTGATTTTTCACAACCCTTTCATGTTGTTACTCATGCTAGTGGTTCAGGAATAGGTGCTGTTCTGATGCAAAATGACCATCCCCTTGCATTTGAGAGTAGAAAGCTTAAACCCTCAGAGCATAATTATAGTACGTATGATAAAGAATTGTTAGCAGTTGTGCATGCTTTGCGAATTTGGAAACACTATCTTATGGGCTCTGAGGTCTTAATCAAAACCGATCAACAGGCTATTAAACATTTATTAAATCAGCCCTTAATCTCTGATAGGCATCTTAAATGGGCATCATTCATTCAAAATTTCCAACCCATGATACAATATCAGCCTGGTAAAGCTAATGTTGTAGCGGACGCTCTTAGCCGTTTTCCTTTGCATTATGTTGCTTTGAATAATATTTCTGCCATCCAAATTCATTCTTTTCAAGAAATGGTTTCCACTTATGCATCTGATTTGTATTTTTCACGTGCATGGCATGACTTCAACAATGCTGCATCTTTATCTGATGAACATTATACATTTCATAATGGTTTTCTCTATTTTCAACATCGATTGTGCATAACCCAAGCTTTTAAAGATTTTGTCATTAAAGAAATGCATGAACCATCTTACATGGGTCATAGAGGCATACAAAGCACCATTTCTGCTTGCAAAGATTTCTTCTTTTGGCCACACATGGAAAAAGACATTGCACATTATGTTTCTCAATGCATTGTATGTCAGCGTGTCAAACGTCATCATGGTAAACCATTTGGATTATTAATGCCACTTCCTATTCCAAATGAACCATGGGAACAAATCTCTATGGATTTTATCACAGGTCTTCCTATCACTTCATCACATAATAATATGATTTGGACAATAGTTGATAGGTTTAGTAAATATGCATATTTCATTCCATGTAGAAAAACTTTGACTGCACCTCAAGCTGCAAAATTATCAATTAAATGCATTTTTCCACATCATGGATTTCCTAAAGTAATGTTATCTGATCGTGATGTTAGGTTTTGTAATCATTTTTGGGTTGCCTTATTTCAACATTTTGGTTCTAAAATAGATTTTAGCTCTGCATTTCATCCTGAAAGTAATGGATAGAGTGAGGCTACAAATAGTACTATTCTTGATTTATTGCGTTGTTATTCATTAGATAATCCTAATAACTGGGATGAAAAGTTGTCATTGCTTCAATTTGCTTACAATAACACTTCACACACCACTACTGGTCGTGCACCTTTTGAAATAGTTTTTGGTGAAAAGCTTCCCACTCCCATGTCCCTCACCCAAACCGACATTCCGATGGCTGATTCTATTGCTCAAGATCACGTTTCTATACTTCATGATGTTCACGAGCACATTAGGAAAAGTCAAGATCGATATACACGTATTATCAATACTAAACGATTAGCCAAAGAATTCAAGGAAATTATTTTGTATGGTTGCGAATAATTAAAAGACGTCTCAAAAATATTTTGCAGCATCCTAAAATTAAACTTGCACCACGCTATTATGGACCGTTTCGCATTAAAGAAAAAATTAATGATAATTCATTTCGATTAGATATTCCATCCCATTGGACTATACATAATTCTTTTCATATTATTTACTTAAACCCTTTAAAGGAACTTTACCACTTGCTCCACTTCTTGATGACCCTCCTTTGATTGAAGAACAATCTGAAATCTTAGTTCCTGAGAAAATCATTGATCATGATGTCACTACTACACGCACAGGTACTCAATATCATCGATATTTGGTTAAGTACAAAAATCACTCTATTGAAGAATGTCAATGGATACATAAAACACAATTAATACCTCATTACGACCACTTAATTTTTGTATATCATACACAAACACATTAATGTAACAGCTCCATGAACATTTCCATGCATGTATTTTTACATGGCACATGCCTGTTTTCTTTATTCAGTGATGAAACATGTGACTGGCCATCCATGTTTATTATTATATCAACTGAGGTCAGTTGCTTGTTCAAGTGCGGAGCATGTTATACCTTATGGAATATGTTGAACAATGCATTGTTGGATTGAAATATAAAATAGCCAATGCATTGTTGGATTGAAATATAAAATAGCCGATGCATTGTTGGATTGAAAAATAAAATAGCCAATGCATTGTTGGATTGTCACATGGAATATGTTGACCACTGCATTATAATTGTTAGAGTGTTGAATTATGTTATCAACTGAGGTCAGTTGCTTGTCAACTGGGAGGCATGTTGTATATTATTGAACAACACATTGCTAAAGTGTTATATTATTAATGTATTAATATGTTTTTGATGTTTCTGATATAGCAGCTGAAGGTTCGTGAGGAGCGTGCAAGGCATGAAAGGGCGGACATCAATAATCCGAATAATTATTATTTAGTTTGTAAATAAACCTTCGTAGAAGGTTCTATTGTTAGAAAAGTAATGGTTAGAATAAGGGTCGTTGTAGATCGTAGTTTCTGTTATTCAAAGTAATGGCTTTCTGTAAAAGTTACTAACTTTTAGTTTCACGCCTCCTTTTTGAAGCCACCCTCATGTAACCACTATTTTCGACGTAATCAAAAGTCCTATAAATACATGCACTCTGTGGACTGTCGAAACAGAGTGCATGGGGGGAGATTGCACCCAATCTTGCGTTCAGTCTCGTCTCTTGTTGCCTCTAATTTATGTGTGTTTCTTTGCATCCGTAATCTCTGTATGCGCGTGAGCAAGATCCTGACAACAAATACACTAATCATACCACCCAGAATTGTCCATTCAATAGGCAGACATGACCTTTAATTCAACCTCAGTATAGGCCATATGGATACCCACCTAGAGAGCCAGGAAGGGGGATTCCCAGATATAATCCCTATCCAGGACCACAAGGAGCACCTAGGCTATATGAGCAAGGGCAATATACACAACCTCAGCCAGTGTTAGGACATCAACCACCATTTCCTCAAAATGTAGTACCAGTTAAATATGTTCAACCAGAGGAAAATTTGGAGAGAGCCATAGTACCAACATCACAATTAGCCGATACAGAAGCAATGAACCCGGGATACGAGCAAACCCAAGGAGATTACTATCCCTATGACATGAGTATGATGGAGTACGAATAAGCTTATGACCCACAATACTATGGATATGAGGGATATGACAATGTCTATGGACCAGAATTGGCAACACTAATGTACACCGCTCCCAAGGCACCAGCACTCGTAAGACCACCCATCAGACTGCCTATGCCAAAAGGACCATGCTATAGATGTGGAGGAGATCACTTTATAAGAGAATGCACTCGACCATACAACCCACCACCCCCCAGGACTTGGGAAGGGTATTGCAATGATTGTGGGAAGGAACATCTCTTTAGAGATTGCCCAAAAAATCCCAAAAAGACTATGGACACTGCATCTATTAATGTGATCGAAGTAATTGAATCGTCAAGAAGTGACAAGGAATACATAGTACCATTAAAGGCCATCACACACAAACGAAAGGATAAGAAAGAAAACGCGTAGACTCGGGGCAAGAAAAGAGTAAAACCCTAGAACCTAGAATACCAGTAATGGAAGACTCAGAAGATCCACTTGGGAATACCCAAATGATGAAAAGCCAAAAGTGGAAGGATAGGAGAGAAAAATTCAAGGAAAAATGAATGAAAAATAAAAACAAGGTAGACAAGAAGGACTAAGACAACTCAGGGTAGTGTGATTGAGGACGAGACTCATTATACCTTTAACATCAAGGAAACACTACCAAGATAAATTTGCATACATTTGCGTATAGGGATGTACCCCCATTACAATGGAACCCCATACACAAGGAAGAAGATGATTTGTCTATCCATAGTGAAGGATCAAGTGATCAATCATGGATGCATGAGGATGCACAATTATGGATGTTTAAGGAAGCAAAAAAAGAGGATAAAAAACTTCAATTATGGCCCTTAAGACATCAAAACTATCGACCCGTAGAGAATCCAATGTACATGCCTCAAGTTTTTCTTGATGAAGCATTCGAACCTCACGGTTGGATGGAAATCCTAGCAACCTTGGACGTATGTGTGAATGAAGAAGTATTGACCATGAATGAATGTGTGGACGAAGAAGGCTATGACGTAAACTTTTACATGGTAGTCCTTCAGGAGGTAGAACAAGGAGAAGTATTGGAAAAAGAATGGAAGGAATAATATGAGAGCATAGAGATGGAACTAAAGTTTGACTCAGAGGATCAATACTTAGAGGCCATTCAAGCCGAAGACAAGTGTGGAACACCCAAAGTATTAGCAATTGAAGCAGCCTCTATAGTACCAAACCATGAGGAAATTGTGAGTAAGACCGAACCAACCCCAGATCTTTTTGAAGTTCCCGAACATTTTAAAAGATACGAAGTAGAGGAAAGAAAAATAGCCATTCACATGCCTAAGAGAGAGGTGAGAGAAGGAGAAGTGTATGACAACAAGGAACAAACAAAAAAAGTCATAGTAACCATAGAAAATGGAGAAGAAAGATGCACATACATAGGAAAGGATGTGTCACCTGAGGAGGAAGAAGAATTGATAAAACTGATTTGAGAATATCGAGATGTGTTTGCTTGGACCTACAAGGATCTTAAAGTTGTGGAACCCGCCATTTGTTCTCATAGAATCACAATGACACTTGATGCAAAACCATCAAAACAACGCTCATACACATATAATGATGTATATGCAGCAAAAATTAAAGACGAAATAGACAAGCTATTAGCTGTTGGATTCATTTACGAGATAGAACATACCAACTGGGTGTCACCCTTAGTAGTTGTCCCCAAAAAGAATGGGAAACTAAGAGTGTGCATCAATCTAAAAAAAGTCAATGCAGCTACGATCCGTGATAATTACCCATTACCTATCACTGACCACCTTTTGGAAAGAGTTGTGGGGAAGGAAGTCCACAGCTTTTTAGATGGATTCTCTGGATACAACCAACCAAGTAGCTATTACTACTGAGGATCAACATAAGACCGCATTCGTGAACGAATGGGGAGTGTATGTTTTTAGAGTGATGCCTTTTGGGCTCACTAACGCTCCTGCTACTTTACAAAGGTTGATGTGTCATGTTTTCAAAGAATTCCTAAGGGAGAGTATGGAAGTATACATAGACGACCTATGTACATACTCGAATCGGAGACAGGAACATATTCCGGAATCGCAAAGAATATTTGAAAAATATCGACATTATAGAGTATGTCTGAATCCTGAGAAGTGTGTTTTTATGGTAAGACAAGGAAATATCCTAGGACACATCGTATCTAGGAACGGAATATCTACGGATGAGGACAAAATCAAAGTAATTCTATGAAGGGGTTTGGAGTGCAGAAGAAGAGGAAGGAGGAGATGGAACGAGAGAGAAGAGAGGAGAGACGCGCGGATATGCGTGGGAGCCTCGAAACCCACATAATGATCTCTCTTGAGGCAATACTCTATATATGATGTATATATATGAATATGGGGGTAAGGTCACATGACCCTTACATCCCCAACAATCTCCCACTTAAGGGTCAATGTGACCATAAGTGGTAACACATACAAAGAATGATGTAGGACTATACAATAATGTACAGGAAGAGTCTGGATCTCTACCCATACCAGATCAGCCTACACCAACCGCCTCGAACAAGGTGTATCCATGCACCTCAAACTGCTCTAGACTCATATCAACAGGAGTCGAGCTCATATCTGACTGATGCAAGAACTGATGAAGTTCCTGCAAAGCTCCCACTCGCTCTATGCATGTGTCAATCATCGAACGACTGACAACTCCAAGTGCAAATGCTCCAATAGCAACTGCAATGTCTGGTCTCGAGCATAACAACTCGTACATCAAACTCCCGAATGCTGACGAAACATGTGCTATCCTGGCTAACCTAAGCATGTCAGCCATGCCTCTATCCAAGGCATCCAAAGCACCATCGTCAAGACCAACATGTCCTGACATATCTATGTCAACATCTGGCATGAGCAAATCCAAGAATGACTGCATAACTGCTGACTCCTCAGCATCCAAATCAGCCATCCTATCAACCAAGGATGTGTCTAGCTGTGCATCCTGAGAGCTAACATGCTCTACCATACACTGTGTATCATGAGAGCTATCGTGCTCTACCACACCAAGTGTATCATCATGCTCCACATGAGCTGACTGCACAACATCAACACCAAGATCCATCTGATGATCTAACTCTAAGTGAGTATCATCACAATGCTCTACATGAGCATCCACATCATGCTCTAAAGCATCCAACTGATCATCCAAAGTGTGCTCCAAATGAGCATCCACATGATCAACAAAATCATGCTCTATATAAGCATCATGAGCATCCAAAACATGCTCTACATGTGCATCCATCTGAGCATCTGAATCCTGCCATACATGTGCATCATGAATGTCAATAGACATATGTGTAGGTAGACAAAATGAGACATGACGAGTCTCACATCGCACATAAGGCTGAACTCCCACTGAGACGAGACTGTCTCTCACATGAAGTACCTGCAGTGGATACATGTGCCCAATCCTGGCACCTCTGATAAGCATAAGTTGTCCCAACTGCAACTGAAAATGATGCTCACCAAGGAATGCATAACATCTGCTCTTCTGTAACTGGCTAACTGAAATCAAGCTCATAGGGAATGAAGGCACATAACGTACATGTCTGAGTATAAGTGATGCTCCACTAGGTAGCATAAGGCATACATCTCCTGCACCCTCAATGTCATATGTCATACCATCAGGTAAGTGCACACATCCACGACTCTCACCTGAGAATCGACAAAACCACTCACGATGTGGAGTAACATGAAAACTGGCTAATGCATCAAGCAACCAAACCATATGTGTGCTATATAATGAGCAAGAAGAATCATGAGATGAACCATAGGAGAAAGTGATATCTCCATCACTAGCATAATCAACTGCCATAGAATCTCCTGAAACCACTACCTGATCTGCATCACGTGCATATCTCTGACGTCGTCGTCGCATCCGTCTGAAGCAACATCGTCGAATATGGCCCTCATGACCACAGTGCCAACATCGAAGTCGTCGATGTGATCTATGTCTCACATGAGTCAATGGACTCGCATACATATCATGTAGTCTCTGCCATAATGCACTACTCGTCTCCTCATACATAACAGACTCATATATAGAATCCACAAGCTGTAATCGGATAGTGGAGCTGGCCAATGCATCCATATCCATCCATACATGATCGGGCATGTCACGAGGCCTCTGTGCATCTCTATGCACATACATGTGTAACCCTGCACGAACCAATGTATGCCACATCTGAGCTTTCCATCTCGGAAAGTCAGTGCCATCAAATCGAGAAGACACCATGCTGGCAATCCAAAAGACTAGCAATGTAATAAGAGACTAAAAACAATACTCTATCCTCAATAGGATCACACCTGCATATCCATATGCATAACTCACATCACATATGTCTCTGTGAAGAAGAAAACCATGTGAACCACCTGTCACATAACCATGCATCTACCATGCATATAAAACCATGAGCATAAGCCTGCTCACCAAGTCTCCAAAGTGACCAAGTAGATGTGAAAGAATCTTGGGAAAATTTTGACAGAGTATCCCCTGAAAACTGAGCAATCAAACAAGATAACCAATCAGCAAAGAACAATGAATAATCTGTCACCACCTGTCACTGATATAAATCAAGAAGATAATGGCAACTACATGTGCCAAAAAACTAATGGCAATACACGCCAATACAATGGCAATACAACTCCCACTCAAGAATAAATCCTGCAAGATGGTCCAACCTTTCACAAACAACCTGTGACCAAGTCCAAGTGAATGGAGATAGTCAATGATCCAAAGCTATCACAAAAGCTTCAAGATCCACAAGAGCTCCTTTCTAGCATAAAAGCCGATAAAATTTCGGCAGCATCTCCTCTGTAAAATGGACTCTAGAACCAAAATAACCATGTGGGAATCACCATCCACATAAACCAAGAATCACACTGGCAAATATATATCAATCAATGACCAAATGCTAATAACGGTGACAAACAAACGTGTAACTGAGGCTCCAATCTGGATCATGTACCTGCAAAGAAAACAAAAGATACAAGTACCAACTAAGATCCAATGTCAACTCTCACAAAAGTATGTGCAACCGGAAAGTAAATCCGTAACCAAGTGGCATAATCAAGATATAGACCACAATGCCACTATACATCCATGATCAAACTCATGATGACATAAACCTCAAAAAGAGTATAGCACAATGTCATCTTACATGTCAAACACATGACAAGATCATGCTCTACTCTCATATGGAGGAGCTACCACAGTGATCATACATGTACAATGCTTTGAAGCTCTGAAAATAAGAGCTTGCACACCATAAATTCTCTCTCGAAGAAGTTCCAAAGCAAATTCAACCTCCAAGTGGAATTAGGGTTGTTTGGGCAAAACTGTACTGCTCTGTGTTTTGCTGTTTCAGAGGTGATAACCTCTGAATCTGAACTTTTGGTCTTCAGCAAACTTGAAGATCTGCTTCTTGGCTACGTAACGACATAAAGAACACCTCAATCGGAGGTGCGTAGCTCAAGATATGCTCAAAACAAGCACCTGCTGTCAATTTCACTTTCACTTGCAACAGTACTGCTCTGTATTCTGCAATTTCGGTGACCTTGCATTGGGAATCTGAATCTGAGTTCTTCTACAAAGTTGTAGCTAACTTTTCAAGCTACGAGCAGCAAGTTGAATCATCGCATTCCGAGCTATAGAACTCAAGTTATGACGAAAAAACCGACCTGCTGTCCTACTCAATGTAGATTCGTCTTCTACAATTTCTGCGTTTTTCGAATTTTCGGCACTTCAGAAGTCCGAACCAGGTTCTGCGCCCTTCTGTGAAGTTGTAGCTCTCTGTGTTAGCTACGCACAGAACTTTAAAACGCGTCAATCCGAGCTTCCTAGCTCGAGTTATGACCGAAATACTGAACAGCTGTCAAGAGATGCCGACCTGCACTTCTACCTCTTCTTACCTAAGCTTTCATTGAAGCTTCTTGCACACCAGCCTTCAACATGCTCTGATACCAATGAAGGGGTTTGGAGTGCAGAAGAAGAGGAAGGAGGAGATGGAACGAGAGAGAAGAGAGAAGAGACGCGCGGATATGCGTGGGAGCCTCGAAACCCACATAATGATCTCTCTTGAGGCAATACTCTATATATGATGTATATATATGAATATGGGGGTAAGGTCACATGACCCTTACATCCCCAACATTCTAGAGCTTCCAAGACCAAAAAACGCCAAAGAAGTGCAAGCATTTATGGGTCACTGTGGATACTATCATCGATTTATCCACATGTACGCCATAATTGCCAAGCCATTGTATGGATTGTTGACTCAATTCACATGGATGGACGAATGTGAGAAGGCATTTAATGAGCTAAAAAAGTGACTTAGCACAGCACCTATTTTGAAAACACCCAATTGGAACAAGCCTTTTCATATTCATGTGGATGCTTCCAATTACACAATAGGATGTATATTAGCTCAACCAGAAGATGAAGGAAAATTGGATCATCCTATTGCCTATGCAAGCAGACAACTGAATCAATCCGAGAGAAACTATACAAGTACAGAACGAGAAGGTTTAGGAATGGTGTACGCTGTAAAGAAATTCATACACTACCTCTTGGGGCAAGGACACTATGTGGGTACAAAAGAAAGGGCAAGAGCTGACACAGATTCATTTAGAAGAGGGCCCAGATAATCAAGGAAACACTAGCATGATGCAAACAGTTGGCATATGCATGGAAACAGAATCGGAGGATCAACCCCAAATAGATTTCGAGGAAGAAGAGGATATTCTAAATTGGCTCCAAGTAGGCAACTCTTCCTCTTGTTTTGGAATTTTTCTTAATAATTCTTGCACAACTGAAGGTTATGATGAAGATAAGGAGAAAGTCCAGGTTGATGGATTGGGAGAGCCCATCACAGACCACAGAAGGGGCAGGAAGACACCCCTCAAATACAACTTGGAGGTGGATATGACAACCACAAATAAAGAGGTTACTAAAGCTAAAGGCAAGGTAAAAGATTCTAGTGAAGAGTGTTCTTTCCCGATTCAAGAAATCCCTGTAGGATGGATGCAGGACAAGGAGGAACACATTGAAATCCAAAATAGACCTGCTTATGAAGCAATGCATGAAAAGCTAGTAGAAGAAGGCAATGAAGAAGATGAGCATGAAGATAATATGGTAGAGAGAAATCCTATCAAAGAAATACAATTAGGCACTCAAGACAATAATCGGCCAGTTTTGGTGGCCACTTGGTTGTGGAGCCACCCAGGGCTCCTTGAAAAGGTAAAATCATTCTTGACCCATTATACAGATGTTTTTTCCTGGCATTATAAAGACTTAGAAGGAGTGCCTGCAACTTATGGAGAGCACAGAATCCCTCTAGTTGATGGAGCCAAACCCATAAGAGGGAAGAGTTATAGACTTAATCCAAAATATGTTGAAGCTGTCTATGTGGAAATACAGAAGATGGAAGATGCAGGAATCATCATTCCTGTAGAACACTCAGAGTGGCTCTCACCTATGGTTATAGTACCAAAGAAGAATACTAATAAAATCAGAATTTGTGTTGACTTTAGAGCACTCAACAAAGTGACCATTCCAGATGGTTTCCCAATGCCTTTTGCAGAGCAGGTCATTGAAGAAGTGGCTGGGCATGCATTATATAGCTTTATGGATGGATTTAGTGGCTATAATCAAATATCAATACACCCAGAGGATCGTGAAAAGATTGCTTTTATCACACCTTGGGGAACATATGTGTATGTAAAAATGCCATTTGGGCTCAGAAATGCTCCAGCCACCTTTAACAGAACGGTCAATCTCATTTTTGGCCCCCTATTGGTGAAATCACTTAGAATCTTCATGGATGACTTCTCTTCGTTTTCAGGTTCTCACAAAGAAACTCCTCTAGATTGTTTGGACCATCACTTGAGGCAGTTGCAGAATGTTTTCAAGAGATGCAGGGAGACTAAGCTAAAGCTCAATCCAAACAAATGTCATTTCCTTGTGACAGAAGGAACTCTCTTAGGACATGTGGTGTCGGCTAAAGGTATGGCCCCAGATCCTGACAAAATCATTTCTATATTAAAGTTGCCTAAACCTAAATCTCCTAAAGAGATTCAGAGTTTCTTGGGGCATACTGGATACCATAGAAGGTTTATAAAAATGTATGCAGAGATAGCCAGACCACTGGCTAGACTTACAGGTAAGGAAGTACCTTTTAAATGGGAAGAAGAGGAGGAAAAAGCATATCAAACATTACGGTCAAGGTTAGTGTCTACTCCTATTTTGATCACACCTGAGTGGTCAAAAATCTTCCATATACATGTAGATGCCAGTGCCTATGCAGTGGGGGCAGTTTTGACCCAATCCAGTGAAGAATTTAAAGTGGACAGACCAATTCAATATGCCAGTAGAATCTTGACCAAGGCTGAAAGGAATTACAGTACTACAGAAAGGGAAGCCCTAGCAATGGTTTTTGCTATCCAAAAATTTTGTCATTACTTACTGGGATTAAAATTTATTATTATAACAGATCACCAACCACTAAAGTACTTGCTCAAAAAACCACAAGCCACTGGTAGAATATGGAGGTGGTTATTGTTGTTCCAAGAGTTTGATTTTTCTGTAGTCCACAGACCAGGTAAAGAAAATGTTATGGCGGATCACCTATCCAGAATCAATATGATGAATCAAGCTAGTGAAATCAATGATGATTTTCCAGATGCTCATATGTTTGTTGTACAAGCTCAAGGTTGGTATTATGATATCAAGAATTTCATTAAAACTGGGTTGTATCCAGAAAAGGCTAGTGTTGTGCAAAGGAAGAGACTGCTAATCAAGAGTAGACCATATACCTTCATTGAAGATAAATTATATAGATAGGGCAAGGATGACAGGTTTAGGAAGTGTTTGGAAGAAGAAGAAGTGAGGGAAGTCCTTCACTCTGCACATGAAGGAACAGGTGGTGGGCACCTTCCAGGGCATATTATGAGTCAGAGGATATTGGATGCTGGTCTATGGTGGCCTACACTATTTAAGGATGCAGATGAATGGGGAAAGGCATGTGACGTTTGCCAGAGGTGTGGACCTAAGCCAACAAAGCAGAGGCATAACCCCTTGATTGTTTCCACTTCCTGGCAACCATTTGAGAAGTGGGAGATAGATTTTGTAGGGTCCATCTACCCTCCCGCGATTCCAAAAAGAGAGAAATATCTCTTGATAGCTACAGATTATGCGACAAAGTGGGCTGAAGCTATTGCCTCCCCAGACTGCACTGCCCAAACTATTGCTGATTTCATTTACAGTAGCATCATTTGCAGGTTTGGATGTCCACTTGAAATTTGTACAAATCAGGGTACTCATTTTGTCAATAAAGTTCTACAGGAAATTTTCAACAGGTATAGAATTCTACATAGGACCTCCTGTGCTTACTATCCAAGAGCCAATGAACAGGCTGAATCGACAAATAAGGTTTTAATCTCAATGTTAAGAAAGGAGTGTATGTTACAGCCCACTTCCTGGGGCATTGCTTATCAAGGTACCCTATGGGCATACAGGTTAGCCTACAAAGAGGCCACGGGATATTCTCCATTCCAACTGGTTTATGGCATATTGCCCATTGAGCCCTTTGAATTTTTACATGGATCACCTAAGATAGCATTCATGCAGGGCAAGAAGGATTGTGATGTCTCTCAGAGGCTTGGAGCACTACATAAAGTGGAGGAGATTTGTCTACTAGCAACAAAACAATTGATAGAGACTCAGATGAAGAGGAAGGAGGCACATGATCGACATCTGTGGAACAACAACATTGAAGCAGGCATGTTAGTTCTTCTCCATAGACCTCATCTTCATACACAACTGAGAGGAAAATGGCTTCCACATTGGGAAGGACCTTATAGAGTCAAAACAATGCTAAATTGGGGTGTTGTGGAGTTAGAGACGCTGAAAGGAGAGGCCTTGCCACTGGTCAACATATCAAGGCTCAAGGCCTATCATCAACACACTTGAAGAAGTATGGATCACCTGGAACTGCAAAATCTGTCCAGGTTGTACATAGCTTTCTCATCTCATTTTGCTCAGTTTTAGTAGTTTTCTTTATCAATTTCATTCTTGTTCCTGGTGTTTTTAGCAAACCTAGAAGGCATTTCATAACCTCTGCAAACATAAAACTTTTTGGTATTTTTGGAAATTTTTCTAGCAATTTTAGCATTTTTCTAGCATTTTTTATCCCTTTCCGATGTCATTTTCTTGCCAAATAGGAGGAATAAAAGGAGGCTCTCTGTGGTTTGATGAAAGAAATTGGGCCTAGCCCTATGGAAAATTTCATGAGAAATTTTCTTTTTGGGTTATTTTTCAAAAAAAAAAGAAAAAAAAAGGCCCCCCAGGGCGTTTTCTTGCTTTTTGCTCCAAAAAAAAAAAAAAAAAAAAATCCCCCTCCCCCCCCCCGGTTCTGACAGCCCCCCCCCCCAATTTTATTTTTTTATTTCTTTTATTTTGTTTATTTTATTGTTTTTTTTATTATTATTTTATTATTTTTGTTTTTCATTTTATTTATTTTCTTTATTTTGTTTTTATTTATTTTCTTGATTTTTTAGTATGGGCGTTCAACATTAAAAATATTTTTTTTTTTAACAACAACATTTTTTTAATTTTTATTATATATATAATTTAATTATTATTATTATTTTTAATTTTAATGGCTTAAAGCTTTTGGCTCTGGATCGTGCCTCGATTGGCCATTTTTTACAAAAATGGAGTCATTTTCATGTTTTTTGGCACCTTTGGACTTAGTTTTTGGCTTTATTTTCCCAAATTCCAACTTTTTCTCTGACTTTTGGTCAAAACCAACATGTTGGAGCACATTTATCACATGTTTTTATTTCTCCACATTGTCCACATGGCCTATTCTCACCTTGTCTTACCTTATGTTTCATAATCTTCCACACGCACCCTCTGTAGCTCTATTGTTTGATCATTTTAACCCCCTCCAGCCCCTGATTCCTACTCCAAATCCCTCCCTTTACCAATCTGCCCAGCCACATCATCACCCCTCCCTGCCCCATCCATCTCCGCACCCTCAGCCTCCCTTCCCATTCCTTTCCACCCTCCCATTGCCATCCTTTTTGCTTTTCCATAAAAACATCCCACTTCTTGTTCTTTTCTAGTGCTTTTTCTATCCTGCTTTGGTGGATTTGGTTGCTGCTCAGATGTCCTCTTCAAGTTTTTGCAGCTCCATTATCATGGTGTCCTATATGCTCAGAGTTTTTGCTGTAGCTCTCTGGGACCGAGAGCACATTAGGTGTTGGGCAACTGTTGAGCCCATAAAAGTCATGTTGGTCAAATTCAACTGCAATCAAAGTCAAAAGGTCAAAGTCAATTGGTCAAAGTCAACAAGGTCAAGGTCAAAGTCAACAGGTGCAAAGTCAAAGTGCTAAAGTGCAGTATTGAATACCTCTAACTTATCTTTTATCACATAGATAGTGATCCATCTGGTAGCATCATCAACATAAATCACATAATACCTTGAACCATTGATACTGAAATCCTTTGATGGTCCCCACACATCTGTATGTATCAACTCAAGCTTCTCTGAATACATAAAACCATGCTAGGAATAAGATTGCTTATGAGCCTTACCTAATTGACATGCCTCACATCTGTATGTCATATGTTGACCTGCAACATTAGGCAATCCAAGCACTGAACCATTGTTAACCATATCTTTAATACCTCTTTCATTAAAATGTCCAAGTCTTTTGTGCCAAAGATCTAACTCAAAGATCTTATGTCCTCCATAAGTGTACAAGGCATGACCAATGTTACCTTGAATCTTCAATGTGAAGAGTCTTCCTTCTTTCTTCCCTGAAACAAGTTGTTTATACCCATTGCTAGGGTCTTCCACAAAAACTCCTTTGTTAGTGAACCTAACTTCATAACCTTTTTCAACAATTTTTCCTACACTTATCAGATTCTATGGAATTGTAGGAACATACAAAACCTTACTCAAGAGAGTACTTCCATCCTTGGCCTTCACTTATCCAATTGACTTCACATTGTGCTTTGTATTGTCACTTGTTTGAACTACATGATTAGTTACCTTATTCTCCAAATCAGTCATCAAAGCTATGTTTCCACTCAGGTGATTGCTACACCCTGAGTCAATGTAGAAGACTCTTTGATCTTCACTTTGCCTTTCACAAGTTGCATTCATTATCAATGTTGAATCCTCCTTCTGATCTGAAGCATAATTGTAGTAGGTATTTTTGTATTGCTGACTTTGGAATCCTCTACCTGCATTTCTTCCAAAGTAACCTCTACTACCTCTACCTCTGAAAATTACGTCTTTGATTTCTTCCACCTCTTCCTCTTGAATTAAAGTTCTGATTATATCCACCATTATTCTGAGTATTATGCCAACAATCATTAGCTAAATGATTTGTCTTACCACAAATCCAACAAGCTTTGCCTCCATCTTTATTACTTCTGCCTCTTCCTCTACCTTTGCCACCTCCTCTTCCTCTTAGGAAGTTAGCCTAGCTAGTTGTACCTTCATCTTCATTTGTTTGTTGCTTTCCTCTGCTAATCTTCTTCTTATCCTTTGAATACATTGCTTGACCTGCACTTTTATCACCTTCACCTTTGACATCCTGCTCAAAGGTTAGCATGTGTCCTAGCAACATATTTAAATCAGGAGTAAAATGATCTAGTGATCATTCAGTAGACAAAATGAATGGCTTCCATTTGTCATCACCTCTCAAACCTCTAAGGATTTGCCTTACCAACTTATCCTCCTCAATATCTTCATCAACTACTCCTAATGCATCTACAATGTCCTTCGTCCTTGTTACATAATCTGAGATGGATTGAGAGGCCTTCTTCTTGAATGTGGTAAATTCTGCCCACAAGGATGCCTTCCTTGACTTTAAGGTGTTTTTGAAATGCTCCTCCAAAGCATTCCATATATCACTTGCACTTTCAAGACCTCTAATGTGAGGTAGCAAGTAGTCATTAATTGCCATTTAGATAATGCTCTTGGCTTGAGCATCTCTCTTCATCCAAGTCTTCACATATGATAATTCCTCCCTAGTTGGAACACCAGGATCTCTGAACTGAGGCTTTTCTTCTTCACCTGTGATATATCCTATCAAGTCTTTGCTCATAAGATGAGCTTCCATCCTCATTGACCATGCTGGATAGTTCTCTCTATCGAGTTTCTCTATCTGAAGAGAATCTCCCATCCTTTCTTCACCTGTGTATTAAATCCTTCAAGCTTTATGAGGAATAAGGTTACCTTTACTTTGAATGAAGTTCCTTTTGTCTTCCTTGATGTCTTATGGCCTCCTTCTCAAGCTTTGCTCTCAAGCTTTCACCTTTTGAATCTTCAAATGTTGAATTCTTTATGACTGTAGCAGTCGGGGTCCTCCTTTCTTCAATTTGATGGAGAGTGTTAATCTCCAAAAGAAAAAGCTATTCTTGAATTTAGAGCACCTCTATATCAAGAGTAACTCAAAACCTTTACCAATTTAGAGGATCAATGATCAATTATCAAAATTTCGAACAAGTTGTGAAGAAGGTGACTACAAAGAAAGTCTGTTGCACATAACTCACTCATTGACTCATCAAATGTGTAAAGTTTTTTATATAACTTTGCACAAGGTGTCGTCTGTAGTTAGCACACCCCCTTCAAGTTAAATCATTCCAAAAGATTCAGCAAATCTTGAGAAATGATCTTAACAACTCACCTATGTCTAAAATTGTAGTTCTTTACAGTCGACTTTGACACCTGTAACTTCTTAAGCTTGATTCTCTCAAACTAGAACCCGTTTATCAAATGCTTTTAGTCATAGGTAGCTTACCTTCCAACTTAAAGAATGAGTGCTTGCTTGCTCAAAACTTTACACTGTGGAAGGAGAACTGACCAAAACATTAGCATTAAATTTTGCACCTCCTGCGACTTCTCTTCTTTTCATTTACACATGTAAATGTTCCTACACTCAATTCTCTCAGCCTGATCAGAATTAGCGGTTGAAAATTTGTACAGAGGTCAATCAACTATAGACTTAGAGTTGTACAAAAGCATTTCACAAAAGATTCAACACAAAAGCAAAACTCTCAGAAATATCGGGTGCAACTTTTCTTCATTTCTGGAAAACTTTACATCTGAGTGATGAGAGAGATCTTACTCACTTGTAAAGTGTCTAATGACTCAAACAAATTCTAATTTCTCTATTCACATGCTCTCTCATATTTGCCCCGACATTTTCCTTGTATATATAGGCAAATATATACAAGCTCATAAATATACAAAAGTATAAGTGACTTAACTCTAAGTTAATGTACATATGTATACACATCTTCATCCTTTGAACATATGCTTCATATCTTGATCTTTTCTTCAGTCCTTGACTTCAAACCTCAAAACTTCAATTGTTGATTGCCCTGCACCAACATTGCACACATGAAGAATCGAATACACCTAAAGTATGCACGACAGGGCCACACTACGAGGCCATGCATTCGGCACATGATGTGTGTAACAAAACTAGTGGTGCACATTCCCCACTTGGGAATAGATCCTAGATTCCACTTCATAGAAATGGACCCACTATGTAAATAAATAAATGCCTCGGTTACACTAATTCTTGTTTTCTTTCAGGAATAAAAATGAAAAGATATGTGGTAAGAGATCTTACTTACTTAAGTAAAGCGAAACGGAGTGACGCAATGAACGACATGTCACAAGAAACACATCACTCAGAGCATGTCTTTTATAAAAAAGCTGATGTTCTCCTTATTACAAGTGCAGATGGCTTCTGAAGATTCTGAAGCCACTATTCAGGAGGAGATACTAGAATTTCCCCTACAGAGCGTGACTAAGGCCAAAGGTCACTGGTTTCGAGAAGATCAATCGGCTTGGGACTACTTGTTCCTAGTGACAGTTAAAATCATGGACACTGACCACCAGTTCCCAGTAATGTCCCAAGACTTCAAAGTCGTACATGCACTTCCATCGACGGTGGACATTATGAAGAAAGCTAGTATACACAAATACTTTGAACTACCGATATACAAACCAGATGTCCAGTGATGCACTCAAGTCATGAACACCTTACAACCTACTTTGCATGATCCGTTAGTACCAGAAGGCGAGTGGGTCATCATACAGTTCACCCACGACCTAATTAAAGAAGCCTTCGGATGGGAAAAAGACAGGACTACAATTTTGAAAGAGGAAAGCTGGGGAGCTAAAACCAGAATTTTCACTGATATCAATCGTATTGACATAGAGGAAGAAGTTAGACTTACTCATCAGCATTTTTTCTTTCCCAACATGCACAGATATACTGCTCCACAAAAGATCATAGTGCAAATGCTTTCCCATGCCATCAAACAAATAGGAAATCAAGTTAACATGACTCCATACATTCAAGAGCGGCTCTTCGAGGCCAAGAAACAGTGGAATCATAGGAAGTTCCTAAATGGGAGCATTGCCTTGAGAATATTGATCTATCATGCTTTGGGAATTAGAGAACACTTGAAAGAGATGCCATCATCAGAAGCAATGGCTAAATATGCAAAGATTTCCACAGTTCTGAGGAAGAAGAAAGGAGTAAAGATTGTAGAGGAAGCTGAAATGAGCTCCCAACCAAGAATGAGAGGTACCAAGCGATTCTGGGAAATGATGCAGGCAAAAACCAAAGCTCCAACAACAAAGAAAGCACATGTACTTCCAAGGACCAGGCTTGAAGAAAATCCACCCATTACTGAGGAAGAATTAACAAAAGCCATGGAAGCTACTCACCAGTATATGGAAGGATAGGTAAACCTATCGGTGCAAGGGCATCACTACCAACAAGCCCATTGTTGGCAGTAGCCAGAGGCATAGACGTCGAGGAAGTATGTGAAGACAGAGCACAACGAAGTAGTGGGAGCCAGACAGATCATTTTTTCAAAAGAACTATGTTTTAAAATACTTTTCCAAAACCAATCAATAGTGATTTTCATCACTCTTCTACCATATGTAACATAAAACAACCACTTTTGTAACTCCTAGCTCCATTTTGTGCAAGCCGAGGATTCCTTGAGCTTGAGGAGCTTAGCTAGAACGAGCCTACCAATCAATAGTTATTTTTGGATCCCGTTTACCCTATCAAATAGCACCTAGAACCTATTTTTTAACTATGCCGGTCACTAGATGTGAAACCGATCAAAACTAGTCTAAAAACTATAAAAAGATCTAGAGAGATCATTTTTGAGGTTAAGCTAGAGTGAGCTTGAGCTTGTAATTGAGATCTTGAGTAATAGAGTCTATTTCCCTACCTTCCATTGTGTCTTGCTTGTCTCTTCATTGTGTGTGTATGTGTGTGTGCATCTCTATGCTTCTCACCTTCACTCTCACTTCATCTCACATTCACGATCTTCATATCACTCATATCTCTTCCGCGGATTGACATTAAGGAGGTGGAGCTTCTTAACGTGGTACTTACCATTGTGCTAGAGCAACACCAAATTTGGCGCCGTTGCCAAGGATCGAGTCTAGGACGAATGTGTGATGGTAAGAGTATAGCAAGAAGTGGCATTGGAAGGTAAAAATTTCAGTTTTTGGTGTTTGTTTAATTAGTTTTCTGTGTTTTTCATCTCCTCTACACTCCTCCTTCACCACCGCATCATCTTCTTCCACTCCGAAGAAATCAAAAAATTCACCATATCCATCCATTCTCCTCATTTCCCCTCATTTGTGCATGCGAGAGAGAGAGAGAGCTCTTGTGCTTGCATGTGCATGTGTGTTTTTGAGTTTTCATCAGGAACAGTGCTCCAGAGCAGCTGGAAGGCTTCCAAAAGGTAAAAAATCCACTTTCTGTCAGAATCTGCCGTGTGTGTCAGACCATCGCGATGGTCTACCAAGTTCGGCATTTTTGGTAAGCGAGTACACCAAGAGGTAGGCGACAGTAGCAAACACACGAATCCACAAACGCATTTCAAAAATTCATAGTTTGGTGGACCATCGCGATTGACTCACGCCATCGTGATTATGTCACACCATCGCGATTGGCTCACGCCATCATGACGGCTCGGCCAGACCATCGCGATAGTCTCACACCATCGCAATGGTTCACTTGAACCATCATGACAGTCACTGACCATTGCGACGATCCTACAACCCCACGCCATCGTGATTGGCTCACTCCATTGTGACGAACCTCTGCCACATGTCAAGCCAGACCATCGCGATTATCCCAGACCATCACGATTGTCCCAGACCATCGCGATTGTATAGCCCAAATGCAAAAATTAGGGTTTGATTTTTTGGGAAAATTTGAGGCTATTTTGAGAAAATTTTTGGGTGATTACACTCATTGGAGACCCCTTAGCTCATATTTAAAGAAAAAATTGATTGTCAGTTTTTACCCCCCCCCCTGAACGCTCATATCTTTTTCATCCAAAGTCCATTTTTTTGAGCTTTATAGCTCCTTAGAAAGCTCTTTACGAGTACTACATGACCTCAGCTGTTTTTTTTTTCAAAAAGAAGACATTTTTTAGATAAGATAATTTGAGGTTGACCATTGTGGGACTAGAAAAGCCAGGGGGCATTAAAATTTTGGGCAAAGGAGAAGGGGTATGAAAAGTGTATATATTCAAGTGCTTGATCTTCAATTTGAAAAGTGGTCTAAACATTGGATTTTTACAGGTCTATCAAGGGCTGTCAAGGGCAATCAAAGCAAGGCAGTGAAGAACGCAAGGCTTGGGAAGTGTGACTTCTTGGGCATCATAGCACTCAAAGCAGCTGACTTGAGGTTGGAAGAATACTCAACCCCCTCAATCAATTATTAGCTTAGGCTAAACGTTTAGTATTGTGGATTAAATTAGAACCACTATAGGAACACATCAAGTTCAAGAGACTTAAATTTTTTAAGTCCAAGACTAAAGTAAAAGGTGTGATACGAAAACCTAAAGGAAAGAACTAAAGTCTGACGGAACGAGAACTCAAAAGTACAACGGAAAGTCGATTCTTGACGCATACAGTAAGACAAAATAAGAACTTAAAGGAACTTAAAAAAGAAACAAGCACTAAAGAGCAAAGAACCATTGACGATATGAGAGTGCAAGGAAGTAAATTCATGAATCTTAGATCGGGCAAGCATATAGGTAAGTCAGATTGACGAAGCCTTAGATCATCAGAGGCAAGTGTAGGAACTACTGCACGTTTGTGGGCTCAACAATTGAATAGTTACCCTTATGAGTTGAGCTCAGATACGAGTGAGTCAGAAATGGCTTTTAGCACGGAAAGACCAGAAGGAGGGTCAAACATAGGATATTTGGAAAGACCCGAAGGACAATATAGAACTCAATTAGAATTTGTCCGAGCCAACCACTTAGGTGCTCGTATTTATGAGGATGGTTTGCGAAGATCGGTAGTGCAATTGCACAACCCTGATCAACCCATTGAATTGGAACATCCAGTGGTGAAATTTGAGAGAGACGCATACATAGACAAAGAAGGAACAATGTACATCATAAGTACTCAGCCAAATAATACCAATGAGTTTGGTGTAGTTCAACCAGATACGGAAGCGAGAACCCAAGGAAAAGAACCAGTAGGAGAATAGGGAAATCTATACTAACAAGAGTACTAATCCCAGAGTGGATCCCTTAGGACAATAGAAGCATATAGTTGAGTGAGGTAGGCTCCTTCGTGATTTACGAATTCAAGGACCTAGATACACCTGGAAAGGTTGTATACCTGGATGAGACTTCAGAAAGAGTATTTGTTGTACCAGACCATGCAAGAAATACCTATACATGGAGAGGCGAGTTAGTCTTCCCTCCATCTCAAGCAAATGTAAACACGAGCCATCAAGGTGCTGGAACATCCTCAGCCCATGTGCTCAAAGAGAGAAGAACAAAGAAAGACCAGAAGTAAGTTTCACTCATCCCATAGGGAGAGATAGAACAACCATAGACACTGATAGAGTGGAAAGACAAAGGGAACCTAGAATACCAGGTGGTAGAGATGATTTTCCTCTACCTAGACCACGTGAGCACCCAAGGGTACTAAGACCCACCCAATTAGTAAAGTCAATGAAAAATTACTTTGATGGGACAAGAGATCCCTATGATCATGTTGCGGAGTTTAAGCAAGTGCTATGAGCAGAGCAAGTAGAAGACATGTTCACGCAATACAATGCATTTGGACTAACGTTAAAGAATATAGCTTTAACTTGGTTCCAACCATTGCAACAAAGGCAATTTAGGGATATCCATCACTTCTTAGAGTCATTCATCACAGAATTCTCTAAAAGTGGAATCAGACATGATACTTCTTCATTGATTCATAGTTTCAAACAGACCCCTCAGGAAACAGTCAGACTCACAGGACAAAGGTTTAGACAATATGTTGAAAGATGTGCAATGCAAGAGTTACCCTCACAGGCCAAGCAAGTGTCATTATTTTTAGACGTCCTCTTGAGCTCTAAACTATGCTCCTATGTATACTTGAAGGAACCCAGAATGCTAGAGCAATGTGTAAGAATTTGTATAGACATTGAGGACAACCTTGGAGACGAGTTGGAACTCTCAAAGGTCTATAAGGACTTGGATTGTTCATCTCTAGCATCCTCAAAACTTTCCAGCTCGATAGAAGATCTATCAAAAAAAGTGGCCCAGAAACTAGGAGTTTCTAGTCAATAGATGCCTAGGTTAACAACAAACAAGCGTTGTTACACCTGTGGTGGCAATCATATGGCGAATGTGTGTCCCAATGTAACACAACTGCAAGCCAACCCTAGTGGCCAATATTGTACGATTGAGAGATGATACATGAATCATACGGCTCAAGACTTCCCTTACAACAAACAAGCAATACGACAAAACTACCCGCAAGCATACCCACAACTAGGTAGGTATCAAGGTCAGTACAATGCTCAGCCTGATTACTATAGGCCTCCTCAGAACTACCCTTATCAGGCTCAACAAAGACCTCAACATGTTTTAGCTCAGCAGCCACCCCCACCAACAAATGTAATCCCACTCAAATATGTTGCTACAGAAGAGAATCTCAATAGGGCTTTAGTGCCTTCTTCACCCCTGATCACCGAAAGTGACCCCAATTCTAACAGTTTTGACTCTACTCATGTAGATAGTCCACCTGCATATTACACAAAGTCACCAGAACATGTGGAAACATATTAGTATGATAGTCCATCATTGGAACCTAGTTGGGAACCCGACTATGCGAATGTGATGTATGCCAACCCTAATCCACGACCCCAATTAAGACAACAAAGACCACAGGGCCCTAGAGGACCATGCTTTAGGTGCCAAGGAGACCATTTCATAAAGGATTGTCCACATCCTCCAATAGCAGGACAGTCACAATACTATAACATACAAGGCTTTTCTGTCGAGTGTGGTAAAGAGCATATCATCAACGATTGTCCTAAGAACCCTCATAATGCTTCGAAAGTGACACCGATCAATGTGATAGGTATTGTACATAATATAGATGGATCCAACCCTACATACGTGCCTATCCAAGCTATAATGAGAGCCCAGACGCTCTTACAAAATCTGTTGGAGACCTCTTAATCTCCAAAGGCTTGATCTATACTGATCTAAGAGCACCTCTATATCAGTTATAGACCAAATTTTACACAAATGTTACTTTGATTTACCAAATCATTCATGAACAATTCTCTGATTGAGAATTTTTCTTCTTCAAGAAGTCTGCTTCAAAGATTGACTTCATTACCTACACATATCTTCAGATTTCTTCAATCTAATGATATACATACCTCCAAGCTACCTTTGTGCAATCATATCAACCATTAGTCCTTCAAAAGAATCATTAAAACTTCAATTTGACCCTTAAGATCAAAAGTATGTCAGAAATTGTCTTCCAGAATAAGCGACTTTGACATAGGTAACTTCTAAGGTTGATTTCTCACAGCACAGATCCTGTTTTGCTAAATGCTTTTAGCCATAGCTTCCATTTTGAATGCTCACTCATGAAAAACTTTACACTGTGCACTAAGATCTAAGCAAAACATTGACAGGAAAAAGTGCACGACTCTGAGAGATTTTTCTGCAGACTTTACATATACATGTTCCTATTGATCATACTCCCGCATGAAAGGACGCATGATCATTCTAAGAGAACTCAGAGAAAAACTCGTCGCTAATTTCCTGAGAAAGACTCTCTACACATCTATCTCTATGACACTTGTCTTCAAATGACTCTCACATGTATTTCTTTACATCATTGACTTATATACATATATTTCTAGACCTATCCCGCATCTATTACATTACTCCTTATCATCCTAAGGATTTTTCTACTCAGATTACAAGAATTTCCACCTGTAATGTACATATGTATACAAACTTCATTTCTGAGATCTCTTCACTTTCTCAAGTGTCTTCTTCCACTTCAATCTGATCATGAGCTTTCTTCAAATTCTTTGTAATCACCAATTTGTGATTGGTTTGTTCCAACAGCTCCCCCTCAATCACTAATTGTGATTATTCCATTCTTCTTCACTCCTACCATCTCTTTGAATCTCTGTAGCTTAGGTCCATCCAAGCTTTTTGTTAACATATCTGCAACTTGTTCTTTTGTTGGAGTATACATCACTTCAATCTCTTTGTCAAGTACCTTTTCCCTTACTGAATCTCTATATGCTTAGTCTTGGCATGAAAAATAGGGTTAGCTGCCAAATACAATGAACTCATATTGTCTCCAAAAATAATTGGAGTACTCTGATCAGTTCCAAAACTCTTCAACAAGGTCTTTAACCATATCACTTCTTTTGCAGCCTCTACCAATCCTTTATACTCAGCTTTTGTGGATGACAAAGCAACTGTATGTTGCTTCCAAGAAACTAACTTATCTCCAATATAACAGAGATACCCATGAGTAGACCTTCTATCATCTGAATCACCTGCCCAATCTGCATCACCAAATAGTTTAATTCTTGTATCAGAAGTAAATCCATAATACAGACCTTCACTTAGGGTTCCTTTGATATATCTGAGTACCCTTTGAGCTACAATCCAATGAGTCTTCTTTGGACAATGCATGAATTGTGATAACACACCTACTGCATATGATAGATCTGGCCTTGTCAAGGTAGCATAGATTAAACTACCTACCAAACTCTGATATTTCTTCATGTCATTAAACTCTTCACCTCCATACCTGCTCAATTTATGATTTACCTCCAATGGTGTGCTTGAAGGCCTGCAATCCTCCATGTTGAATTCGACTAGAAGATTCTTTAAGTACCTTTCTTGTGTAACATATACTCCATGTTGAGTATATACAATCTGCATTCCTAAGAAATAAGATAAGTTTCCCAAATCACTTATCTTAAACTCCTTCTCTATTTGTTTCTTAAGCTCATTAATTCCTTGAGCATCTGTACCTGTGATAATGATATCATCAACATAAATACACATATATATGTATCCATTTTCACTTGCCTTCACTAGCAAGCTATTATCTGACTTTGATGCTTGAAATCCAAATTCATTTAAGAACTTAAAAAGCCTGTAATTCCATGCTCTTGGGGCCTGCTTCAACCCATACAAAGCTCTCTTGAGCTTACACACATAATCTGATCCAATTAAATCTATGAAGCCTTCTGGTTGCTCCATCTACACTTCATCTGCAATGTATCCTTTCAGAAATGCATTCTTCACATATAATTGTGATAATTTCCATCCTTTACAAGCAGCAATAGCAATCAATGATCTAATTGTAGACATTTTAGCAACAGGACTAAAGGTTTCATCATAATCTACCCCATAGGTTTGGGCATAACCTTTGACAACAAGTCTAGCCTTGTATCTAGACACCTTACCATCTGCAAACCTTTTTGTTTTATACACCCACTTACATCCAATGACTTTCTGATTCTTTGGTCTTGGCACTAATTCCCATGTTTCATTTTCAAGTAGAGCATCATACTCTTCTTGCATTGCCTTCTCCCAATTCTGTTTACCTTTAGCTTCTTCATATGTGATTGGATCCTCTTCTGTCTTCACAATGTAAGCATAATCTTTTGTTGTTAAGAAAGATGTATCATAGCTATACTTGATAGGCTCTTTTCTTTCCCTTGAACATCTTCTGACCTCTGCACTTCTTGAAGTCTCAGCCACATTTGATTCTGGATCAAATCTTGGCCCATCTTCAACATTATCCTGCAATTTCCTTTTACAATCAACATCATCAATATCTTCTTCATACACACTTACTTTTGTCTTCCCTTTTCTTTGTATTTCTTTGTCATCTGCATAATCATTTGTTGACCCTGTATACCATGTGCTTTGCTCATCAAATATAACATCTTTGGTAACAAGAAATTGTTTCGTAGATGGACTCCACAATCTGTAACCCATCTGTCTATCATCATACCCAATAAACACATACTTCTCTGCTTTGGGTTCTAGCTTATGTCTCAATTGTGAAGGAACATAAGCATATGCTAAACATCCAAATACCTTACAATGATCAAGAGTAGGTTTCTATGTACTTGAGTCAAGAAGACTCAAGGACTCGTGCCGATGAGACTGTACCTCTATTGCAGCACAAGTGCATATAGTGAGAAATTAACACACATTTAAATGTCAATCCTATCGAACGACCTAACCAAGTGTATGAGGACATGTGCACACATGATGGAAAATGAAGTGTTTAAGCTTGCATGCATGAGAAAAGACTAATTGACTTCTCACACTCACTGAAATGCTGAAAGTGTCTGCCGCGATACCTCTTACAGCAGTTTTCAGAAAATCAAGGATTTCTCCCAGCTCCGAACTCTGAATATAGTTAATAGGGTACTCGTTTCAAAGCTCTCGACAAGACGCATCTATTGGAAGTAGCTTCACTCGATTCTGACAACTCTACTTCAACTTAGGCCAAAATGGTGAATGGCAAGAAGCACCCACACTCATGCCACAACTCCTACAAGTTTGCACACACACTACAGTAGCTCAAGAACAATGGGGAGGGGTAGACAACAGTCCTACACACACATTCCAAGCATTACACACACATACAAGATCAAAGAGAAGATTGAAATCTGCAAGAAAGAGGCAAATTCGAAATTTTTGAGAGCTCCTTCTTCACAATGGCAAAAAGTATGTACAAAGAGTCACCAAGTGACTTATATACATGTGCCCTAAGTTTGGTCCTTTCACACAAGAGACAGGCACTTTATTACAAAAAAGGGTGAATTTCCTACTAATTTACAAGGGTTATTTTACAACAAGTTGGGATTATGCATTTAGAGGACTCCTCTATTGCATTTACATAGTTTTGAGGGAATTCCATAAGACCTCGAAGAAGAAAAATTATGCCCCTTAATTTGAAAATTTTGGGGCGTTTCACTTGTGCTTCTTTGCTCTGCAACACTCTCCCCCTCTTTGTCTCTGTCGTCCCTTGACAAGCTTTTCTTCTTGTCTACCTGTCGACCACACGCATCTCTTGGTCAGTTCTGCCTCTTCATTAATCTTGCATTATGTTTTAGTGGTCCTCTGATTTGTCCTGGTTGCACACATCGGACCCTGCTGTATTATTCCAGCCTATTTACTTTCTGTTGAACACACGCAACCCTTGGTCAGTTTTGCCTGTCTGTTCGACTGGCATTACGTTTTGATGGCCCTGTATGATATTTGTCTTGGCATCCTCTAGGCCTGATGCATTTGGTTTGCTTGTTAAATCGGGTTGCCATGCACGCCATTAGTAGACATATGAGGATGTAGCTCTTAAGCCTTGATCTGAACCTTCTGTTGCTCAAGAGGTTGAAGCACCCTCATGTGGCTATGGAACCGCCTAATATCTTCTTGCACTTCTTCATGGATACTTGTTGGCCCTGATTCCTCTTTCCAGCTGCGTGCTTTTCCTTGGTGTGTGTGCCCATGCGGGGCTTTGTGTAGAGAGTGGTTCTTTGGTATTATGATCTTTGATCTTTATTGAGTAGTTTTGGACTTTGATTTTCTTCTTCTTTTCTTTTTGCTTGATTCTCCCTCTACACGTCCCTCCTCCTGAACTCTGTCGTCCCCGACAGTCTTTTTGTGGCGACGTGTGTATGTCTGTATGGCCGTTTGCTCTCGTTTATTCAGCAGATTAGCGTGACAAAGCATGAATTCTTTCCATTGCTGGGATTTGACTCCGTCCTCTGGCGCTTGCCGATGATCCGCAAAGAAACTCGTTTCGTAAGCTACCAGACGTGCATTCAGGTTTGAAGTCATTTTTACAAAAATTTCTGAATCGATTTCGAAGAAGCCGATGAAAAATGCTTCTTCGAAAGTTTGCATATATGTTGATGGCAAAAACATGAGTCGAGAATAATATGCCATTAGAGTCAAGCGGCTGGGTATAGTAGATAGATCAAAAATTAGAGCCTCGGATCCTTGCATAATGCCAATGAAATTCAAAAATGTATATTTGGCATGCTGGAAGACTTTGATTACTGTTAGTAGCATACTGAATATTTTATTAGTCATTTTAACTGCTACATCAGGAACTATAGCATATCTTGCAATCCAAAATTCCATTGTTTTTACCATATACTCCTCTGTCGGTAGGTAATTATGTGGAGGGCTAGGTAATAATGGGTAGTTTAGCCACTGATTATTGATATTGCCCTGGCGCTGTCCTTCCCAAAATTGCGTCCAGGAGCATCTGCGGGGAACAGGACAAAAAGATGGATTGACTTGAAGCACATATGGTGATGCTTCCCACTGTACCCGCAGTGTAGGATTCTTTTCCAACTCTAGATGGAATCCGCCTTCTCGAACTCCTCTTGAGTGTAATTGAAAGTATTTTTGTGGAACTGGAGGTTGCTATCAGGTTCTTTATTAGTGGCGGTTCGTATATAATGCCGCGTTTGTTCCTTTAGAAGACCATATGGTACATTGAAGGGCTTCAAAATTTGCTCTAGTTGTTTGTTTTCTATGTGAGCTTCCTTCATGATCTGTATTATTTGGTCTTCAAAATCAGCAGTGAGCTGGGACACCAGTAGTGCCCTTTCTGGTCGGCTCAATTCTGCAATGTCCCGATTATCATGATCAATGTGGACCTCCTGAGCCTCCCTTATCGGTGAATGATATGAGGGGGGAGAGAGAGGACGTACCTCAGTCTCCACAGTAGCCTCTGCAGCTTGTGGAACTACTGGTGTCCCCTGCTTTGCTTTTTCCTCTAACTGCTCCTGAAGATGTTTAATGCATTCATCTCTCTGCTTAATTTCCTCAATAGCCTTTGCAATTGTGTCTTTATGTTTGAGAAGTTCTTGTGCCACGATATCCATATGATCGGTGTCTTCTTTACATTGCAGTAGATAACGATTCTCCGCTTTTTTCCATTTAGTTCTTAGGGCAGCTGTGTCCTCCATGTATCTTTTTTCCCAATCTGCAATGACTTCTTGCTCCTGTCTGAGCTGATCTTCCATTTTAGTTATCTTTTCTTGCAATTCCTTGATATTCCCTTCTGAGTTGTCAGTAGCCGCTATTGGCTGATCACTGAGGAGAGCTGTCATGAGCTCCTTGTTGCGGTTCCTTAGGTTTTCTGCTTCCTCCATACAGACTTTGAGCTGAGATTCCAAGATTTTGCTCCTAGCATTCATTCTTGCCTTTTCAGTTTCACTAGCTTCATATTTTCTCTTGACTTCTTGCAGTTGTGCTTTTAAACTTTCGTTTTCGGTCATTAACGCGCTGCACTGCTTTTTAGCTTCTTGGACTTCGTTTTCTTTGTTTCGGATGTGCTCTCTTTCTAAGGTCAATTCGGCCGAAAGATTCTTATTCTTTTCCTGAAGCTCATGTTTGTCGTTCATTGCTTGGTCGTAGTCTTCATCTGCCTCAAGCATGAGTTGTTGCGTATCTAGAGCAGTTCTAATCATATCTTGTACCACAGGCTTGAGTTGAGCAATGTCTACATTCAACCAAGTTCTGGGTATGCTCGGAGCTTCTCCCGTGAGCACATCTCTTCCCTACTCCACATGAATGGTTGCGTTGTGTGGTTGGCTTAGTTGTAGATGTACTTGAGGTTCATTTTTGTCTTCATCCCTCTTACTAGTTTTTGTGGCACTCCCTTGAAACGTGACATCCATGGGGGAGGGTTCTGCTACTACTCTTATTGGTGTGAAGGGTTGCTCGTCCTCTATTGTCTCCTCTTGAGGCTCCTTCTTTGGCATCTTTATGGATTTCTCTCGGGGTGGTGTGGCTTCCTTGATATGAATGGTGGAAGTTTCATTAAGTTTTATAGTATGCGTACCTTCCTGTTCTGCATTCTTACTTGTGTTACTTTGATCAATATGTGTGGCGTGATCATTCGTCTTGAGGCCGTCTGGTTCTTCATTGTAGTCAACTTCATTCAGTTCCACCCATTGTCCATCATCCTTCGATTCACTTTGAATATCGACGTTTAATAATGAAGTATCTGGCTCTTCTTGGGCCTCCGATGATGAACTAGAATTATCCAATCCTATTTCTCGGTACCGATGGACTTTGGTGAGTTTCCTTTTTGCGTCCAATTCTTGTTGTGACTGCTGATAATGATGACCTTGCACCGGTAGATTGACTTGCCCTTCCATATATTGATGTGTTTGTTCCATGGCTTCCGCCAGTTCTTCCTCCGTAATCGGTCTTTGCTCTTCAAGTGTTGTCTTCGGGAGTACATGAGTTCTTTTAGTGGCTGGGACTTCCTCTTCAACTTGCTTGACTTCCCTTAGTCTTTTTCTGCCTCTCATTCTGGGTTGAGAGCTAGTTTCAGCTTCTTCCACGATCTTAATTCTTGTTTTCTTTTTGGGGACTGTGGCGACTTTGACGTACTGAGCAAGAGCAGTCGAAGATGGCATTTCTTGCAAGTGTTCTCTTATGCCCAAAGCATGGTAGATCAAGATGGTCAGGGCCATAGTACCATTGAGGAACTTCTATTTATTCCATTACTTTTTTTGCCTCGAATAGTCTTTCTTGTACATATGGAGTCAGATTAATTTGATTGCCGATTTGCTTTATTGCATGGGACAGTAATTGAACAATGAGCTTTTGGGGAGCCGTGTATCGATTCATGTTTGGGAAGCAGAAGTGTTGGTGAATCAGTCTGACTTCCTCTTCTATATCGACTCTGTTAATGTCGACGAAAGTTCGTGTCTTTGCTCCACGACTCTCTTCCTTTATCATAGTGACACCGTCCTTCTCCCATCCGAATGCTTCCTTAATTAAGTCGTGTGTAAATTGGATGACAACCCATTCACCTCCTTTATCCATAATCTGGCTTCGGGCACCAATGGATCATGCAGTGCTGGCTGTAAGGTGTTCATGACTTGCGTGCATCTTTGGAAGTCAGGTTTATATATGGGCAATTCAAAATACTTATGAATTCCTGCTTTCTTCATTATGTCGATTGTGGAGGGTAGTTCATGTAATACTCTAAAGTCCTGGGACATAATCGGAAAGTGATGCTCTGTGTCCATGATCTTTATGTTCGCCAAGAAGAGATACTCTCCTACTGGTTGCTCATCTCTAAACCAATGCCCCTTGGGTCTTGTGAGACTTTGGGGAGGGAATTCCTGCACCTCCTCTTGGATCGTAGCTTCCGAGTCTTCAGAAGCCATCTGCACTTGTAATGAAAAGTGCATTAGCTTGAAAGGAAGTATAGCAAGTAGTGTAGTGCATTGCAGTGTGTTGTTGTCGTGCATCACTCCGTTTCCCATGATTCCATAGGTGAGATCTCTTACCACATTTTTTATTTCTTATCCTGAAAGAAAACAAGCGTTAGTATAGCCGAAGCATTTATTTAAGTCCACAGTATGTTCATTCCTAAGAGAGTTGAAGCTACGACCTAATCTCACTTGGAGAATGTGCACCACTAGTTTTAGAATGTACATCATGTGCCGAATGCTTGGCCTCATATTGTGGCCCTATTATGCATACTTGAGGTGCACCAGAAGCTTCATGAGTGCATTGGGGATCTCTGTTGCTTAAATTGTCCACTTCTTGCAATTGCTTGGGTTTCCAAATCCATTTCGTGAACACTGAGAGAGGCCGTTTTGTTTCTTTGATTCTTCGGGCTTCATGTGTTCTCTTTGTTTCCCTTAGCGTTCTATTAGTATAGACGGTTCTTTTATGGTTTCTGGGACGAATCTGATGTGGTTGTGTCATTCGCTTTTTCTGATGTATTACATCCACCTGAGTGCTTATTGCTTGTTTAGCTTCTTGTGTGACCTTCTTGGGAATCCATATCTGTTGGCGTGATCTCTGAGCTTCAATCAAAGGCTTGGGGATCCATACTTGCCAGAGTCCTGTTGGTGTGGACTTTGGTGTAGCTGACTTTTTTATTTCTGTGGGTGCTGACTTCTTCTTGTTTTGCACCTGATCTTTGCATACCCACTTGTATTTGTCCTTCCCTTGATACACGTATCTACTGGTTGTTTTCCAATGTGGTGATCTTTTGTCTAGTTGAGTAGGTCCAGGAGAGTTGGTTTCCTTTGTGGTTGGCTTTTCCTCAACTGAATGTGATGATTTTGACTCTACTGCGGACATCGTTGGACTTGAAGTTTCTGCTGCTTCTAGATTGGCTTCGGAGATATTCGCACTGGGATCATTCTTCAGTGTCTTTTCTTGGAAGCTCTCCGAACTCTCGACTATTTTTGGTTGAATTAAAGGCTTCTCTCCTAATAAACTGAAAATCTCCGTATGCCCTATTTTCGCCGAAATATAGCCTTGAGCTAGATTGATGCACACCTCGTTCTCAATGATCCAGTCCTATCCTAGGATTAAATCTTCTATTAGATCCTCGTCCACACACACTAAAACTCTCTGTTCCATGGAGGAATTGCCTAGGTGGAGGGGTACATTTGTTGTCCCAATGCATTCTAGGGTTTGACCTCCAATTCCTATCAATCGGGCTTTTGTGGAATTCATACTCAATTGAAGATCTTTTACGACCCTATTTCGTATGCAACTAAGTCCTGCTCCTGAGTCTATCAAGGCGTCTATCAACTTGTACTCTATCCGGCCAATCCCTAGGTTTAGGTAAGGTTGTGTCTTGCACGCACCCTTTGTATCAGGATTATGGACTTGGTAATTAGCCATAGGGATAGGCTCCTCGTCGTGGAGATAGCGTTCATCTCTCTGTTTAATCCATTCTTTTCGTTTCCTAATGTGTTCTAGTTCTTCTTGTCGAGCTTCCTCTCTAATTCGCTCCTCCTCTCTCTTCCTATTTTGAGCTCCTACTAGACGTGCTAGCATTTGGTCCGTTAATGGCTCCATGAATCGTTTCACTCTACATCCGCTGATGTAGTTAGGAAGAATATCCCCATCTAGAGTGGCTAGATTAACCGCTCCACTAGTAGAGATTCTATTTATGATTAAAGGTCCGTATCCGTGTTTTTGTAACTTCTTGGCATGTTGCTTTAAGGTGTACACCAAGACTAAGTCTCCCTCTTTAAGTCCTTTGTCTTTTATATGTGCATCATAATATGCCTTTTGTCTCCTTTTAGCTGCATAGATTCTTGCTACTGCTTGTAACCTAGTTTCATGTAGCTTTTTGATTTGGTCCAGTTGTTGGGATAATTCATGTTCGTTCCACTCATACTGTTGGGCCACTTTCAATGTCGGCACTAAAAAATCAATTGGCAAGATTGCATTCTGCCCATACACCAAGTTGAATGGGGTAGTTCCAATAGCCGTTTTATATGCAACCTGGAAGGCCCAAATTGCGTGATGCAATTGTTTGTCCCAATCAGACCTTCCATTATTGACAATCTTTGTCAATACTGTACACAGTACCTTGTTGGAACTTTCAGCTTGTCCATTGGCTTGGGGATGGTATGGGGCTGATTTTTTATGAATCACTAAAAACTCATTCATTAGCGACTCGATTACTTCATTGAGGAAGTGCGTTCCCCGATCACTCACAATCTTGATTGGTAATCCAAAACGGGTGAAAATATGCTCAAAGAGAAACTTGGCGATAGTTTGAGCATCATTCTTTCTAGTGGCTTTTGCTTCTACCCATTTGGTCAAGTAATCAGTGGCTACTATGATGTACTCCGCATGTGATCCTTTGGCCGGTGGATTGATAGGTCCTATGAAGTCAATACCCCATTTTGAGAATGCTCTAGCATAGACCACAGGTCTTAAAGGCATGTCATCTCTCCGAATTGGGTATTAAGCTCTCCAGCATGTCTCGCAGCTTTGTACATACGTTTCAGCATCCATATGTAGAGTTGGCCACCACAAGCCCGCAAAGAGAATCATTTTGACAGTTCTCTCCGCTGAAAAATGACCTCCAGCAGCACCCGCATGGGCCATCTCTAATATGGGTAGATATTCTCCTTCATGCACACATAACCGGAGTTGGTTGTCTTTTCCTCGCCTAAACAATTGCTTCCCCATGAGTATATAATCCTTGCTCCTTTCTTCTAGGGCTCGTTTTCTTGCCAAACTAGCTCCTGCCTCATGCTCTTTTGTTTTTAAGAATTTAACCAGTGTCTTACTCCATTTGGGTGCTATGGTTGAAAAAGGTAGAGACATATGATCTTATGGGATTGTCTCCTGACATTCTGCACAATTACTTACGTAGTCATGAACATTCTTGGGCATGTTAGGCCAGTACACTCCTAACCTTTTTAGTTCTCGAATGGTTCCATGAGTCCCTTGGTGTGTTCTCCATTTGTTCACATGTGCTTGCTCGATTAGTTGTTTTTGTTCGTCCTCCTCGACACATCTTAGTAATACTCCATTGGGTTCCTTATAGTACACGCTTCCAGCAATAATGTGTAAATTCCTTGATTGGAGAATTTCCTTTTTTCTATTCTTATTGATTGAGTGTTGTGGGCCATGGGTGATTATAGGAATTAGTCTCTCTGCCCACTTTGGACATACTTCTAAGTTAAATAAATAAGTATCTGGCAGATCATCGGGCACTCCACTTGGTGGTTCTCCGTGTGTTAACCTAGAAAGGTGGTCTGCTCTTACATGAGTGTTTCCCTTCTTTACTACCACTTCAAAGTCGAACTCCATTAGTAGTAAGAACCATCGTACTAACCTTCCCGTGTTACAAGGCCTATTGACTAAGTACAATAAAGCCTGATGGTCTATGAAGAACTTGAACTTGTTGGCTAAGAGGTAGTGTTTGAATTTCTTCACTGCGTATACCATTCCTAACCCTTCTCGTTCAGTAGTGGTATAATTTCGTTCCGCTTGATTCAGTTGTCTACTAGCATAGGCAATTGGATGATCAAGCTTCCCTTCATCAGCTGGTTGGGCTAGGATACATCCAATGGCATAGTTAGAAGCATCAACATGAATATGAAAAGGCTTGTTCCAGTTGGGTGATTTCAGAATTGGGGCTGTGCTAAGCCTCTTTTTCAACTCGGTGAATGCCTTCTCGCACTCTTCTGTCCAAGTAAATTGAGTCAAGAGACCATACAAGGGTTTTGCTATTATGGCATACATGTGAATAAACCTACGGTAATATCCACAATGTCCCATAAAGGCTTGCACCTCCTTCGCATTTTTAGGTCTCAGTAGTTCTATGATGACCTTGATTTTTTCCTCATCCGTAGATATTCCATTTCTTGAAACTATGTGTCCTAAGATCTTTCCTTGCCTCACCATGAAGACACATTTCTCAGGGTTTAAACAGACTCTATACTGTCTACATTTATTGAATATCTTCCTCAACTCGGGGATGTGATCGCGTCTTTGATTGAAGTACGTGCAAAGGTCATCTACATATACTTCCATGCTTTTTTTCAGAAATTCCTTGAAAACATGACACATCAATCGTTGGAAAGTAGCAGGTGCATTAGTGAGTCCAAAAGGCATCACTCGGAAAGCATAAACTCCCCATTCGGTTGTGAATGCGGTCTTATGTTGATCCTCAATTGCAATAGCTACTTGATTGTAACCCGAGAATCCATCCAAGAAGCTATAGACCTCCTTTCCGGCTACCCTCTCCAATAGATGGTCCGTGATGGGTAAGGGGTAGCTATCACGTATGGTGGCTGCATTCACCTTTTTCAAGTTGATGCACACTCTCAGCTTTCCATTTTTCTTAGACACCACTACTAATGGCGATACCCATTCGGTATGTTCTATCTCATATATGAATCTTGCCGCTAGTAGTTTGTCTATTTCTTCCTTAATTTTTGCTGCATAAACCTCATTATACGTATAAGGGCGTTGTTTGGATGGTTTTGCGTTTGCCGTCATTGGTATTCAATGGGAACAAATAGTGGTTTCTACGCCTTTGAGATCCTTGTAGGTCCATGCGAATACGTCTCGGTGCTCTCGGATAAGGTGTATGAGTTCCTCTTCCTCCTCCTCCGATACATCTTTTCCAATAGATGTGCGTCGCTCTTCTCCGTCTTCTACTGTTACAACAATTTTTTTGGTTTGTTCTTTGTTGTCGTACGCTTCTCCGTCCCATGCCTCTCGTCTAGGCATTTGAATGGCTACCTTTCTCTCTTCTACTTCGTATTTTTTAAAATGTTCAGGAACTTCGAAAAGATCTGGGTCCGGCGCTACCTTACTCATGTCTTCCCTCTGCTTGTGTATTGCCGGGCAGCTTCAATTGCTAAGATTTTTGTTGGTTCCTATTCCTTCTTGTTCTGAATAGTGTTTAGGTAGCTTTCTTCAGAGTCAAATTATGGTTCCATTTCTATGCTTTCATATTCCTCTTTCTATTCTTTTTCCAAGATTTCTCCTTCTTCTACTTCCTGAAGGACAACCATATAGAGATTTACATCATAGCCTTCCTCATCTATGCACTCGTTCATCGTCAGAACTTCTTCATTTACGCACACATCTAAGGTTGCTAAAATTTCCATCCATCCATGCGGCTCGAAGATCTCATCAGGAAAGATTTGAGGCATGTAATCTGGGTCTTCTACTGATCGGTAGTTAGGATGTCCTATTGGCCACAGTTGTTTTTTTCTCTCCTCTCTCTTGGCTTCTTTACACATCCATAACTGGGCATCCTCATGCATCCAAGATTGATCACTTGATCCAGCACTGTGAATGGATAGGTCATCTTCCTCCCTATGTACTGGATTCCATTGTAGTGGAGGGACATCTCGATAGGCAAATGTGTGCAGATTTATCTTGGTGGTGTTTCCTTGATGTTGCAGGTATAACGAATCTCTTCCCCAATCTTGTACTACCCGCATTTGTCTCATGAAGGGTTGTCCTAATATCATTTCATAGTTGTTCGCTTTCTCGAACTTACAAATGGCTAATGTGTGTTCAAATTCTACTCCACAGGTGGTTAATTTGATTCTTTCCAATATTCCTAAGGGTTTTTCCACATGACCATCTGCTAATTGGAGCTTCATGCATGTGGGTCGTAAGGCAGGTTTTCCCCATTTTTCCCAAATCTCTTTGGTGGCAATTCCTACCCGGCTCCCGTATCTAGGATAGCCTTGGTCATGTAACCATTGTGGGAAACAGGTAGACACGTATTACCTTCGTCTCCTTCACTAAATTCTCCCACTTTATCAACTGGGATTTGTATTGTAGAGTTGTTTTCTTTTTCCTTTCCTTTCGTTTCTCCTTTCTCTGGCTGTGGTTCTAATTGGTTTGCTAACTGCCTCCATAATTGTGGTTTAAGTTGAAGCAACTCTTCTACCGTCAATTTGCATTGCACTTTTGTTTTCTTTAGTTCTGTTAGATTGTGTGAACTCTCTTCTGAGTTTCCTTTTTCCTTCCCATGTATTGTGGGTGCTCGTATTATTATAGACTCCCTTTCGTATTCTCCCATGTAATTAGGCAATGTTGAAATGCTCAGGGTTTCCTCTCTACCTCTATCGAGTCTTGATACTTCCTCATATACTTCCTCCAGGTTGGGATGGGGTTGACAATCTCCCACATCTATTTCATCAAAAGGAGGCGGACTGACTCCATTATTCTTCCATTGCTCTTCTCGGATTTTATTCCATAAGTCTTTTGGCCAATCTGCCTCTAGGTCTGGTATTATTGAAACAGGTTCATCTTGTACTTTTATCCGTTCACCTTGGTCATCCCTCTTCCTCGGTTCCTTACCCTTGGATTTGATGCATTCTTCGTATAGACTATGTGCAATCCTTGTCTCTGGTAGAATTGGGATAGTCTTTTCTAGGGTTGCTTGTGCTACCTCTATAAGCTTCCTGCATATCGCCAGTCTTTCTTTTTCTAATTCCCCTTGAGGGTAGAGTCTTTCATGTTGCTCTATATTTGGGTCCATCTTGATTTTAGCTTGGTAAGCTTTCAACCACATGTCTAAGTCGTCTGGCTTTGGGTCAGCTAGAATTGATCCTGGCTTCTCTACCTCTTGAGTACGTAGTGGCTCAGGGATCTCCTTCCGAGTCCTTTGTTTTTTATGCTCATTCAAGTTTTTGGTTTGCTTCTTACTGTCTTGACTCTTATTTCTTGCCCATTTATCTTTGAGTTTTTCTCGTCTTTCCTTCCATTTTTGTACTTTTGTGTTCTGGGAATTCTCATGTGGGTCCTCAGAATCCTCGACTACCTAAATTTTAGGGCTTACAGTTTTAGTGCTCTCTTGTTCCTCTTCTGGTTGTTTTCCTTTTTGTTGCTTCGTTTGGGCTCTAGTGATGGCCTTTAGCGGCACAGTGTACTCCTTATCTCTTCCAGATCCTTCTATGACCTCAATCACGTTGATTGGTGCAGTATCTTGAGTTTTTGTCGGATTCTTAGGGAAGTCTCTGAAAAGATGTTCCTTTTCGCAATCACTACAATATCCTTCCCAAATCCTTGGTGGTGGTGGGTTATAAGGTCGAGGGAATTCTCTAATGAAATGATCTCCTCCGCATCTATAGCATGGTCCTCTCTGTATAGGTGGTCTCATGGTTGGTTGTGCTTTAGGAGCCGTATACATTAAGGTGGCCATCTCTGCTCCATAAGTCTGATCATAGCCTTCATATCCATAATAAGCCGCATCATATGCAGATTCATATTCTAACATGTTGGCTTCGTATGGGTGGTAATCTCCTAGTGGCGGTTCATATCCAGGGTTTGTTGTTTCTACGTTGGTCATTGTCGATGTTGGTACTATGGCTCTCTCCAAGTTTTCTTCTGGTTGAGCATACTTCATCGATACTACTTGTTGAGGTTGCGACAGTTGGGGTCCTAGCACTGGTTGTGGTGGTGGATATGGTGCCTGTTCATATGGCCTTGATGCTCTGTTGGTGTTGGATACGGTGTGGGAGCAAATGATGACGACTGGCGGATCAATTCAGTCGCCTCGCTTACGGCGCACGCAGGGTGCTTGGAGCAAACTCAGGTCAATATAGAAACTCAAGAAATTTGATTAGTTGAATTTGCAAAACCTTAGTAAACTCACATGACCTTCGGAATTACGAAATTCTTTTTCTTAATAAAGTAATCACATTTCAATTTTTCATGGAACAGAGCTAAGATACATGCACATTTATAACCAACAAGATTTTTATCTTTAAGGTAATTTGATGAGTCAGAACTCAAGTATTAATGATTTTCTAATACAAAACATCGTCAAAGTATATATTATATATAGTCAGGCAATATTCATTCATACTTCTAAGCATACGAATTCTTTTTTACTATTGGCGTTATACCATATAAACTATTGGATTCTGATAAAGTTTCAATACGTACACAAAATAGATATACAATAGTTTCACTATATTTAAATTCTACGGAAAGCAAAACTCTTTCCAACCTGTGAGGAGCGTTTTGAACGTGAGAATATGTTAGAAGTAACAGCATTAATTATGACGCATAACGATCTACATTTACGTGTATTAATTTAGTAAATTAATTCACTTAATCACAAGAAGATGCCTGAAGTCTAGGAGTATCGAACATATCTCATGAAAAGAGTCACATGTAAAGAAGAGATGTCTTCACGACACATGCCATTGAAATCTCAATAGAATCACCGAAGTAGAAAATGGTTACAATCCGTTCAAATTCACATATAACACATTATATTTCTACACATTTATATGCAACATACAACTGTAACACAGATTTAGAATCTCTGTGTTGAAGACGTTTGACTCAGAAATCTGTGAGAGCATGCCATTTCAATTCAATGGATATGTTATATGCATTTATGAACGCACAAACGTTAAGCTTCACTCATACATGTAATACCAACCAAAGTTCTTTTTGCATTGATGCTCATCCTTCTTCTATAAAGATCGTGCGATAGTGACAATTCAAAGCTAATTGTTGTCATATAGTTCGAACCTGTAAGTTTGATGCTTGCTGTACATGCATCATTTAGTTTCGCAACCATACACTTTCCATGCTATAACCCAATTTATTATGCTAAATGCATTTTTATCAGTGATTCTGCACATTATTTATTTGAACTTCAACATTATCATGATAAACAAAACTGTGAGGGTTGAGGATACAGTGTAAGCATTTTATTGTTTTCAGAATACATAAAAAAGAAAAACCTGCTGAATTGGTAGTCTGCACAGTTCCACTGTAAAGAACTTACAGATCAGCAGCCCTTATAATCGAATCAAGAATTCAAAGTTTTTTTTTCCTCATTACAATGTCAGTGGATGGTAATAGTTCAATAGCGGTAAAAAAAAGTCAAACAAGGTAATCTAATCATCTTTATTCATTAGAGTAATGCAGAGTCTCTGTATCATAATTAATGTATGTAATGCAAATAATCTTATCTACTGTTTTGCTTCAATTAAAACAAAAGTGCGCAAACATTTACTCATTAATATGATTCCAATGCACAAATGCTTTACTTTGATCTTCCCAGGGTGATTTACATAGAGAATTGAGTTCCTAGTAGGAATGCATATAAAAAAAAAGCATGCAGCCAAATAGTTGGTCATACAAATCTTCATACATCAGAATAGACAAGAACACTTCATGACAACCAAATCATCGAGGAACAGTTGTATTCTGAATCTTTACTCATCTTCAAGCACTGTCAAAAGTCATTATAGAAGTATCAATATAAATGTAAAACATTAGATAGAGCATTATTGCAGGTCTGGAGGATGCACATGCAACTAACATATTAAATCCTACATCGATTTTTCTTTTAACTTTTTCTCAAACGTAAAACAAATAAGCAAAATGCATAAACATTTACTATTTATGTATGTAACAAAGACAGCTTCATGTTCAGAAGTAGGTCTTGTGCGCCATCAAATATTATGAGAAATTATCAACATACAAATTGTTAATGCAGATAAAGAAGGTGACAGATCGTGATCAGAGAAGTGCGATGAATCGAACAAGGAAAAAAAATAAATACGTTCAAAATTTTATGTGATAGAAGATAGAATTGATATGTAATAAAACCAAAATATATAGAATTTTGTTATTTCTCAGATGCATGATGCAGAAGAGCTATTAGTTTAGAACATGACATCTAATAGGAACTGATCATGAAACAGACTTGAAAAGGAGACAGTCGCCTTCATGCTGCTATGACGCTTTGGTTTATACTAGAATGCGAACATAAAAAATGCACCCTGTACGTGCACCTGTATACTGTGTTAAAGGTTCAAGTAAATATATTCATATCCAAATAGAGCAACTTACACGATCATGTAGAGTACTCTTCATTTTCATTAGCCATCAAAAAGGCTTTTCATCATTAAACATATGATCCTAGCTTAAACTTCGATCGCCCTTTCGTAGCGCAGCAGCTGCAGCACTTGCTGCTCTTCCTTTTTTGGTCAAAACTTATATACCTCGAGATTATTTCACCTCCCTCATGATCGCAGCATTCTGATTTGTCTGTCTTCTTCATTGCTGTCATTCGACATCTCTTATTAACTTTCCAGTTTCCACATGAGAATTTCTCTCTGCTAGCTCTGACTCTCCCTCTTTGCCTCCTCCAAGCGACTTCGATTAACAAGAAAAGAAAGAGAGCTCCTCCTAATATGAGTTATCCATCTTCTATCTCTGCAAATAATCATATATGCAGAAGATAATGCACAAGATTCGCCATCTCTGTAAGAGTTGTGTACCAGATTAACACCTAAACGTTGGCCTCTCCCAGAAAAGCCGAATTGTCGTTGTTGTTGGCCTCCATCCGCCAGATAATGAACAGTGAAAATGACCCTCCTTTTGTTCTGCAGCGAACCTCCCTTTTATCTCCCCCCTTCAGCAGCGGCAGATTCCCGCCTTCATAATGTCAGACCTACAATAAGAGATGGTTCCCATGCAGAACTGCCGCTTTACATATCTGCCAGCAGCACTCAATATCATGCGTTGCTTAACCTGCAGAAGCCGTCGCTCTTTTCTTGCATGTCCACTCGTGGCTGAGAATAGCGATCCTTTACCACCCGCATGCAAACAATCATGTAGAACCTTTTTTTTTTTTTTTTTTTTGAGGGTACAAGGAAATTGGAAAGTATACTGAAATTGAAATACACACTCACACACCCAACCTCTTAAGGTAGAGGCATCCTTCATGATAACTCATGGATATGTCCGGCCAGGACTTGAACTCAGGACATCCTCCTGCAGCTTCAAGGCGTCAGCCACTAGGCTACGCGGCCACGGACTCATGTAGAACCTTTTTGCTAAAACCAGTGCTGTAAAACTTTCACTGCCCAAAAGCTAGAATTATAGGCTCCTCGTTTTTATGGTCATACAATCATCTTTTAGAAGACACTTTAGTCTTCCTTGCAGAATGCACGTTGTTCGAATCTTAGAAGAGAATAGGACAATCTTTATTGAACCTAAACTTTCAAGTACATTTTAACTTTTGAAAACATGAAAACATGTGGGTAGACAATGCGAACTCCTCCATGAATTAATGGAACAAGATCCACACTTCATAAGCATTGAGGTGCTTGTTTTTCTGAAGATGTACTTCCTTGGAATGTTACAGCTTACTTTTAACTCTAAAGTTTTTGTCATCTTTTATCAATGACACTGCGGATCTTAGAAAGAAATGCAAAATGGCAAAAAATTAGTACTTTGAACAATGCAATGAAGATGCGAATCAACTCGCTGCCATAGGAGAGAAGCTTCTCAAGAACAAGGAAACGATTATGAGAGCTACCGAAGAAATCAAAACTAAGGATGAATTAATAGCAACATTGAAAGCTCAATTAGCACAATAGGTAAATGAGGGGACACCAGTAGTTCCACACTCCACAGCGGCTACTGAGGAGACTGAGGTACGTCCTCTTTCCCCCCCTTACATCATTCACCGACAAGGGAGGAAACGAAGACCAACACTGAAAGACATACTCGGGATATTGCATAACTAAGCTGACATGAGCGGACACTATTGGTGTCCCAGGTCACTGAAGATTTTGAAGAACAAGTAATCCAAGTCATGAGAGAAGCAAAGATTGAGAGTAAAAATCTAGAACAGGTAATGAAACCTTTCAATGTGCCGTATGGATTACTCAAACAACAAACATGACAGTACATAAATACCACAACAAATAAAGAGCCAGATAGCAACCTACAGCTCAGCATGCAAACATTTACCTATACACAAGAGGAATTTGACAAAGCGGATCCTATATGGAGGAGGAAATTTTTGGAGAAGAATCCTACACTATGGATACACTGGGAATCGGCACCATTCATACTTCAAGTCAACCCATCTTTTTGCCCAGTACCCAGAAGACACTCCTGGATGCAATTTTGGGAAGGACAACACCAGGAAAGCATAAATAATCAATGGCTCAACTATCCATTACTACCAAGTCCACCTCGTAATTATTTACCAACTGAAGAATATATGGTAAAAACCATAGAATTTTGGATTTCCAGATATGCAGTTGTACTTGATTTAGCCATCAGAATGACTATCAAAATTTTGAGTATGCCACTAACAGTAATAAAGGTATTTCAGCATGTGCAATATACATTTTTGAACTTCATTGGCATTAACCAGGGATCAGATGCCCTCATTTTTTATTTATCAGCTATACCTAGTCGATTAACACTCATGGCTGTATGCTCGAGACTCATGTTTTTTCCAAGTACATATATGCAGACATTTGAAGAGGCATTTTTTACAGGGTTTTTTGAAATGGAAGAATCAGAGATTTTTGCAAAAATATCTTCGAACCTTAATGTAAGACTGGTGGCCTACGAATTAAGTTTCTTTGCATATCATAGGCAGGCACCAGATGACGGGGTAAAGTCGAGCCAATGGAAAGACTTGATGTTATGTCAAGCCAATTTGCTTAATCAGAGAGAGAGCAAAAATTCATATACACGTACTCACATCACCACAAAAAGCATGTCGGGGACAACAGAGTTCAAGAGGAGGGATGTGTGGAAGGGGAATCAAGCAAAAAGAGAAGAAGAGAAAGATCAAAGAATAAAACAGCTCAGTGAAAAACAAAAGCTTATAAAGAAATGAAAAACCCTCTGCCCAAAGCCCCATAAGGGCACGCATCAAGCGACAACACCAAAGAACCAGGTCCTGAGGATTGGAAAGAAAGAAAGATAACAACCACAAAATTTCATGGGAGGTTGCACACAACTTCCTCATCCACCAAGTGCAGGCGGTGAAGCGAAACAAGCAAGGAAGGGAGACAGTGCACAAAGGATTCTTCATCAGGTAAGATAACAAGGTCTTAACTGTCTCCTCGCCCACTGGATGCCTGCAATGGAAAGAAATGAATCAGGTCCCAGAGAATGACAAAGAAGATTTACGAATAGGACCTTTAAAATGTAACGCTCACTTAGAAGGGAGCAAAAGCCTGTAAACTAAGGTGTGTGGTGAAAAAAAGTAAACAAGCTCCAAGCAATACAACAGGGTCAGATGTGTGAAGACATATCAAAAGATAAAAAGTTAGAAAGAGGTAGAGGCTGAGAAGTTGAAGAGAGTGACTAAAAACATCACATTCTTAGCCACTAATGGCGTGCATGGCAGCCCGACTTAATACAGCAACCTAGACTTGTGATATAAGGAATACCAAGGGGCTTATAGAAGCAAAGGATTAACTTCAGATAAAGTAACAAATTCTCTGACAGTCCTTATTGCTTCTTCGACCACTGGGTGCATGTATCTAGGAGCCATAGACAAGCGATAGATGAACAGCAAAGCATGTCAAGGGACAACAGAGACAAAGAGGGGGAGAGTGTTGTAGAGAGAAGAGGCACAAAAGAAGAGACCCAAAATTTTCAAATTAATGGGCATAAATTTCTTCTTCAAAATTCTAGGAAATTCCCATGAAGCTATGTAAATGCACTAGACGAGTCCTCTAGATGCATAAGCCCCAAATCATTGTAACATACTTCTTGTAAAATAGTAGAAAATTAGAGATTAGTCAATAAAGTGCCGGTCACTTGGTGAATCTTTTGTAAGGACGTTTTGCCATTATGAAGAAGGAGAACTAAAATTTCGAATTTGCTTCTTTCCTGCTCATTTTCATCTTCTCTATGATCTTTTGTGTGTGTGTGTGAAGCTTGGAATAAGTGTGTAGGACTGTTGTCTATCCCTCCCCATCACTTTTGAACGACTGTAGTGTGTGTGAACCAATACGAGTTGTGGAGTGAGTGTAGGTGTTTCCCGCCATTCACTATTTTGGCCATAACTTGAAGAGTGATTGTCACATTTGAGTGAAAATACCAAATGAAGCCACTATTGTCCGTATTTAGAGTTCGGAGCTGGGAGAAACATTCGAATTTTTATTTACTATTATAAGTGGTATCATGACAGACATTTCTAGAGATTTAGTGAGTTGGAGAGGTAGGTTGGTCCTTTCAGATGCATTGTAGCTGAACCACTTCACTTTCCATCACGTGAGCACAAGTCCTCATACACTTGGTTTAAGTGGTTCTTCGGATTGATAATTAAGCATGTGTCAATCCACCACTATATGCACTTGTGGGGCAAATGAGATTTAGTCTCTTTGACACAAGTCCCTAAGACCTCGTGACTTAGGTACACAAATATTGTGCAGGGTATTGAAAAACATCCTATTACACCTGCAAATACAGGTACTGAAGTTGATGGAGATGGTGTCAAAGATGGTGATATTGTGCAGATTCTTGTTCGTGTTGTGGTTTCTGCTACACCTACTATAGAGCAAATTTTTTGGGATGGTAGAGATGCTCAGCACATGCATTGATAGCCTTGTCTGTCAAAGGTGCCATTATCCCTCACATTCACTCTTGCAGAATAGCTAAGGATGCTTGGGATACACTTAGCACATTGTACTAGGCTAGGAATGAGGCTCATGTTGCTTACCTTCGAAAACAGTTGGAGAGTGAGCATATGAATGAAGGTGATTCTATGGACAGTTTTCTAACAAAGATCAAAGATTTGAAGGAACAATTAATTTCCATGGATGAAGTCTTGCCTGAGAGTTCACTTGTGCAGACTGCTCTGAATGTTCTTCCTTATTCATACTAGAGTTTTGCTTCTACTCTTCATTTAATGATGAAAGGCAATCCAAATGCCTTAACATTTGAGGAGTTAGTTTTTGTTCTATTGCAAGAAGATCAGTCTAGGTAGAATAGGTCCATTATGAATGTTGCAGATCCAGCTTTCTTGGCTAGTCAGAACGCAAAAGGTAAATGGAGCTCTTCTATTAGTAAGCAAAAATCTCCTAATTCTGCACAATCAAAGAAGGATGACAAAGACGACAAGAAAACAGAAAAGTAGAAATTGTTTTGCAAGTACTATAAAGAAAACAATCATGTCATAAAGAATTATCCAAAACTGGTTGCAAAAGAGGCAAAGAAAAAAGAGGCTAGAATGTTTGTTGTAGAGGCCTCTACACCTAAAACAGAGTTTGCTAATCTAGTTCAGAATGAAGAATGGGCATTTACTACTGTTTGCAATTTTGACCCATGTTCTCCTAAACAGTGTATGTCTGTAGTAGACTCAGATGTTTGGTACTTTGATAGTGGGGCAACCAAACGTATTACCTCATAGCATAGTTTCTTCACTTCACTCAAGCATGTCCCTATAGGGAATACTGTCACATGCACCAACAACTCCTCTTATCCTGTCATGGGAGTTGGTAAGATCGTTATGACTACTGTTAATGGTAGTTCTTTTACATTGTCAGATCCTTTATTTGTGTCAGGGATCAAGAAGAATATGTTATCAATTTCAACTTTAGCCAAGATTGGCTTAGTTGTGAAATTTGTTGATGATAGATGTATAGTTCATGATCTTTCAAATGGCGACATGATAATGGCTTCTGGCATTTTATGTCGTGGGTTGTATAAGCTCATAGACTATGAAAAATCTATGAATGACTCAGCATGTGCAGTACATGATTCTCAGGCTATGTTAGATGCAAAGCTTTGGCATGCACACTTTGGTCATCTGAATTTTTCTAATTTTCTACGCTTGCAGAAATCTAAAATGGTGTCCTCTTTGCCCAAACTTGAGGCACCCGGTGAACATGTTTGTGAAGGTTGTATTTTGGGCAAAATGTAGCGTTCATCCTTCCCAAAAGATGCTTTAGCTCGAGCTACTTAGAAATTGCAGCTTGTACATAGCGATGTCTATGATCCTACGCAAACACCTTCTTTTGGAAAATATCTTTACTTCGTGACTTTTATTGATGATTTTCCAGGCATGCATGGGTATATCCATTGAAAGCAAAGTATGAAGTGTTTTATATGCTTCAAAAGTTTTTTGGTTTTGGTTGAAAATCTATCAGCATGTAAAATGGGCACCCTCCGTTCTCATCGAGTGGGGGAATATATGTCTTCTGACTTTAATGCATTTTTGGCTGAACGTGGGATAAAACATCAGTGTACAATATCGTATACACCTCAAGAAAATGGAGTTGTTGGACGCAAGAATGGGTCACTCATGGAGATGTCGAGTTATATGGTCAAGAGTCAGGCTTTACCACATAGTTTCTCACTTGAGGCTATTATGTGTGCAGCATATGTACTTAACAGATGTCCCACTAAAGCATTGTAGTCTGTCACTCCATATGAGGCTTGGCATGGTCGTAAGCCATCTATTTCTCACCTGTGTGTTTTTGGTTGTCTGGCATATGCATTAGTGCCAGAACAACATCGTAGGAAATTCGATGATAAAGTAGTGAAATGTATTTTTGTTGGGTGCAGTTCTGAAAGCAAAGGCCATCATCTGTATCATCCATAGACTAAAAGCATTTTGGTTAGTTGTGATGTTGTTTTTGTGGAAGATGCTATTCAACCATCAATTTCATGTATTCAGGAGACATTTGTTAGCTCCAAAGACATGTATGATACTTTACTGCCTCTTTTTACAAGTGGACATTCTAGTGGTGGTCCTAATGAGGCAACTTCTCAACCTTTACAGGTTTCATGTGATGATGTAGACCATTCCATTTCTTATGCAGATTTACATGATGCACTTGTTGATGAGAGAGCTGATATTGAGGAGGCAAAAACTATGCCAAAACTATTGGTGCAGACTTTGTGTGACAACAAATTAGATGCACCTCTATCATATCGTACTCGTTTAGGCTCTCATAATGTCTCTTTTGCATCAGATTGCTATGCTATGGCTGCCTCTAGTCTCTATGATGAGAACGAGCCTATTTTGTTTCATGAAGCACTAAATTCATAAAATTGGATGGCTGCTATGCAATCTGAAAATGATGTTATAATGAAGAATGGTACCTGGTCTTTAGGTGACTTGCCTCCTAGCAAGAAGGCCGTTGGCACTAAGTGGGTATACAGGCTGAAGCATAAGCTTGATGGAACAATTGAGAGGTATAAGGTTAGACTTGTTGCAAAGGGTTATGCACAGGAAAGAGGCATTGATTTTGATGAGATATTTGCTCCTACTTGCCAAATGACTACTGTTCGTAGCATTTGTGCACTTGCAACTCGTCATGGTTGGAAAGTACATCAGTTGGAGATTGAAACTGCATTTCTGAATGGTGACTTGCATGAAGAAGTGTATGTTTTTCAGCCCCGTGGCTTTGTGCTGAAAGGGCATGAAAACTAGGTGTGCATGTTAAAGAAGGCATAATATGGTTTAAAGCAAGCACCACATGCTTGGTATGAAAAGATACATACCTATTTGGTTGCACATGGTTTTGAGAACAGTCCAACTGAGAGCACCTTATATGTTAAGCATGCTAATGATGTGCTTTTGATCATTGTTGTGTATGTTGATGACATGCTTCTCATTCGTGCTCATGAGAAGCATATTGCTGACTTTAAGGTTGATTTGCATGCCTCATTCATTACAAGGAATGTGGGCGCATAGCGACAGCTAATGCGACACAATTTAATCACTATAAAATTGCATAAAGTGTTGCAACAAGCATCGAGCACGGTTTGGCATCTACATAGAAGCTTGACATTTCATCAAATACCACATCTCTGCTCACCTTTACCTATCGTGTGAGTGGGTTATAACATTTATATCCCTTTTGCTCAAGGGAGTATCCAATGAAGACACACTTTTTTGCTTTTGGATCAAGCTTCGTCCTCAATTCATCTGGGACATGTAGATATGCAATACAGCCAAAAAATTTCAGATGTGATAAGTTTGGCTTTTTACCTGTAAACTTCTCTTCAGATGTAACTTGATGTATAGCAGCAGTCAAAGTTTTGTTCATGATGTATACAGCAGTATGCACAACTTCTGCCCAATAACAATGAGGCATATTCTTCTCAGCCATTAAGGCTCTTGCTATTTCTGCAATATGTCTATTTTTGCATTCAACAACGCCATTCTGTTGTGGTTTGTACTTGCATGAAAACTGATGCCGAATTCCATGATTTTTTAGAAAACTGTTGAACTCATTTGACATGTATTCACCTCCTCCATCATATCTTAATGTCTAAATGCCGTGTGCTTTTCCACCATAACTTTAAAATTTTGGAAGTGATTAAACACCTCGCTCTTCTCTTTCATGAAATATACCCATACTTTGCGTGTATGGTCATCAATGAAAGTAACATAAAACCTGCAACCACCCATAGATGTGGTCTTTGCTGGACCCCAAACATCTATATGTACTACTTCTAGTACATTCTCACTAACATGCTTGTCATGTGGAAATGATGCTCTTGACTGTTTACCAAATTGACATGCTGCACATACCTTTTGCATTTTTGCAACTTTGAAATTTGCTAGTCCATGGAACACTGCATCAGTTTCAGCCTTTGCAAGTTTGCATGTCCAATTCGTTTGTGCCATATCTCTATATCTGCAGTAACTCATGTGCCTTTTGCAAACATATCTGCATTCATTTCAAGAATCTTCACATTTAAGGTGAACATCCTACCCACTTTGTTTCCTTTGGCAACCAATCGTCCATCCTGCTTGTACTCTTCTACATATAATCCATCAACATTGAACTTGACTTGTAATCCCTGGTCAACCATTTGTCCAACAGAAACCAGATTCTTTGTTATATTTGGAACATGCAACACATCAGCAAGATGTTTTACCTTCCCGTCCTCCATAGACAATGCTATGTTTCCTGTATGCTCAATAGGATGTGATGTATCATCACCTGTTTCAACATATCTAGGAACTGGCATTTTTTGCAAACTACTAAACCATTCTGCATGGTTGGTCATGTGATTTGAAGCACCTGAATCAACATACCAGACATTATCATTCGATTTTGAAACACCAGCAGACATCATATTCATCATGTGATATTGAACCATAAACAGCTTCTCAGAATCATCTGCACTTGTGGATGCATAGTTGTTCTGCTGCCTTCTAATATTTTGATTCTTCAACCTGCAATCACGTTCAAAGTGTCCAGGTTTACCACAATTCCAACATCCTTTACTATCATTACCTGAATCATTTCTTTGGAAAATTCTATGACATCTTTGGCCCCCCTTGCCTCGAAACTGTCCTCTCCCTCTTGCATGATTTTGTTGTTGACCTTGGTCTTCGTTACTGTTTCCTCTTCCACTTCCAAAACCTCTATCTCTGCCTCTTCCTCTGCCAGAGTAGAATACCTGCTCAGAACTGGGCTTTCCTTGGGAGTTTGAATCCTCACCAAGATTCTTTTCTTCAATAATCAGCATAGATACCAGATCAGCAAAATTCAGAATATTTTCCCTGGTTTGTATGGAAGTTCTGAACTGCTTATATGCAGCTCCTAAACCACGAAGGCACACTTCCACCTTATCATCATCATCATCTACATTCACGCCAATAGATGCAAGTGACTCACATATGCTTTTGATTTTTATAGTGTAGTCACTTACCGACATGCTCTTCTTTTCCAATGTATGCAGCTCGTTCTTGAGTTGCAATGTCCGTGCCTTTGTATTAGTCTCATACAAAGTGACCAAACTGTTCCAAGCCTCTTTCGGAGTCTTCGCATCCTGTATGCGTCCAATCATGCTATCCTGTATGCTAACAGATAGCCAATACATTACCTTTCGTGCTCCTTGATTCCATTCCTCATATGCTCTTAACTGGTCTGCAATCTGATTCCTTTCTGGTAACTGCCGAGTTCATTCTCTCCTTCGATGTACTTCCAATAACCTTTTCCCATCAGGAAATTCGTCATTCTGAATCTCCAAGCATGGAAGTTGTTCTTGTCCAGCTTATCGCTCATAAGTTAACTCATTCCATCTGTGTTTGCCATTTCTGCAACAATTCACAACATTGCAAAACACTACAAGCAGCACTTCTGCTTGAACATTGTCGCACTATGACGTGACAGTTCGATCTCAGAAAAACACAGTTTTCGTGTATCAATAGTACACGAAATCATTTGAAATTCTGGATCTGGAATATATGAGTGTCGCTGAACACAAAGCAAGTTACAGTTATAGTTTCTGAAACTGACCTAGTTTTTTTGTGGGCCCCACCTTGCGGGCTCGAAACAGGGGTCAAGATGGCTCCGAAAACTTTGATCTGACAAAAACAAGTGACCCTAAAGGGATAACTCTTGAAAATATTTTGAGGTCTTCTACCTTCACATTGAGTTTTTGTAGCAAACGGAGGCTGTTTGTGAAATCGCGTTTTCTCCACGCCTTGCTGCGTAGTCTTCACTGTCGCCTTCTCCACGAGCTCTCTACAGGCACGCTGGCTCTGATACCATGTCACGAGGAAGGAGATAAGGAAGAGAGCTCACACACACACTCTCACTCTCAAGGAGAAGCACACACATAGATTGAGGCACGGAAGAATGATCTTCTTCTTCTTCTTCTTCTTCTATTACATAAAAGGAATGTACAAGAACGACCTAAAACCAAGAATACAACAAGTGCAATATATAAAGATCAGTACATAAGGAAAAACCTAATGTCCACGAATGAGTGAGCTGGCAAGAAACAAATGTGCCATCACTCTCGGTAGATAAATCTAATAAAGCTCAATGAAGTATCCCTAACATATATCGGGGTGACCACTATACATGTCAGAGAGACAAAAAACTGGTACGTGTCATCCTGGATTATCACATGTTGAGCTTGATATCTCAACATCCTACCCATGCAACGACTTCACATGTGTCCTGCAATAGGAATTATGATGAATTTTACTATCAAGAGCATATTATATGTTGGTGTAACTCTTGCTATGGCATGTATCAAAGACCACCATGATTGGAATGTATTGAACATGAGGCAGAGTATGGTACTTTTGAGCGTGCACCACCACCTAGTCAACATGATAATGCTTGGGTATGTATTTTTTCTATAAATTAATGTCATTATTTTATTTAAAAACCATATAAAAATCAAAATACTATTGATATACAGGAATACTTGCTCGATGATCATGATGATGATGATGATAATTCTCATACTCATAATGGTGATATACCTCGTACACATCATGGACTTGCTATTCATCAACTACAAGCAGAGGTTTCTAGAAATCCTCTACGTCATGGTTTAGAGACTGAAACGACTGGAGATTATCCATTGCCAGCTCGTGATCATTCTCTAGTACAAACATATGATAGAAGAAGATATGGAGGATGGAATAGAGGACCACTTCCTTTAGATGGAGAGGTTTTTAACTTTTGGGATAATCACTATATGATTCCTCCATCCACTACTACTAGTGCTGGTCATGGTCTCTTTATTGTAGAGGATTTGTATGTGCCTCCAGACTCTTTTGTGGTCCTATATATGGATGGGGAGATTGGCATCGACTTGCACATCATGTTCAAAGCATGAGTACTTATGGAATATGCTTGAATGCAGCATCCCTTACTAGTAGAAGGATTTTCACATGCAAAAAATGAAAGATTATATATTGATGGAAGACCTTACATGCATGGAAATGTAGCAGGTTTAATAGATAGTAGTCAAGGATTACATAATAGTTCAAGGACTAATTGCACATTTGAGGAGCGTGAAAATAGTCATGAATCACTATACATGAGTAGAGATGTAGCAAGAAACATAGTTGTCAATGATATTACTACATTACATGCTGGTGATGAATTGTTAGTGAATTATGGATGGTGTAGACCTCCAAGAGCACCTTTTAGCTAGAGAGAGAATGAAAATTTTATATCCATATTTTAAACTTATATATTTAATTTTATGTTTAAAGTTTACTTTTTATTCATTTATGAAATATTAATGGTTTTTATTCATGTGTGTAGATTCAAACGTATGATGTTGATGATATTCCACCACACCATTCACAATTGCTAGTAAGACCTCATTTATCAGAAGCTTCTATGAGGAGGCTACGCAAAAGTGATCCTGTGGAATATGCAAGGTTGAAAGACCTATATTCAAAAGAAGATAAAGTACAAGAATTGTGCGACAATGATGAAGATGATGGCATGGCATATTTTATTGAGGATTGGTATCAAAATGACAGTGAGAGCATTGATATTTCTAAAATTGAGAAATATCTTTGAGAGGAATGTCTAAAGCATGTATATGAAGGAAGTCGTTTGACATGACTAAGTGCGATCTTACTTATTCTCAATCTTTAAAATCGTTTTGGATGGAGTAATGTATCTGTTTCGGCACTATTAAGGTAAGATGTGATCTATTGTCTTGGATCGCTTATATTTAATATATATGAATATTTGATATCTTTTATTTTTTAATTAACTTCTTTATAATTTCTTTTATGATATGTATAGGTGGATAACATCAAAACAGATTGACAAAAACTCAATCCCACAGAAGAAACGTGAATGCAAAGAGCTACTATGTTTGATGGAAAAAGAGCTTCCTACTTCATTTTTTGATATTCAAGCTCATTTATTAGTCCATCTTGTAAATGAAATAGAGATTGCAGGTGTTGTCAACACTCGATGGATGTTTTGGGTTAAGCAATTTATGGGAATATTAAAAGGTTATGTGTGGCAAAGAGCGAAACCAGAAGGATCCATGGCAAAGGGTTGGATGCTTGGAGAGTGCATGTACTATGTATTATGAAGAACAAATTTTTGCCATGTATGTATGCATATGTGTGTGTATTCATGTGTATTATATGCATACATGTGTTAGTATGCACATATATATGTTTTATGTATATGTATGTGTGTGTGATATATGTATACATGTGTTAGTATGCACACATGTATAGATGTATATGCATTTGTGTAATATATGCAAGTGTGTTTATAATTGTGTATGCATGTATAAGTATACATGTGTGCATGTAGGCATGTATATGTGATGTTTACATGTATATATGTGTATGTATATATGAATAATGTGTACATGTAAATATGTATGCATGTATATGTATACATGTGTGCATATAGGCATCTATGTGTGATGCATAATGTATCTACTCCATTTTATATTTATGTATGTGTATCTACATGATGTGTATGTATCTTTATATATATTATGATCCTTGTTGATTTGAGTAGCTATATATAGAGGCATAAGGTTGGGGGGAGAGACATCTCTCTAGTAGGTGGTCGGAGGAATAGATGCAATGTGTACATATACTTCAATCATGTGGCTAAAAAGCTCAATTAGGGTTTTTAAATTAGGGTTTTACAAACCCTAATATCAAAATTAGTGTTTGAATTAGGGTTTTTGAAATAGGATTTCTGAATTAGAATATTTATAATAGGGTTTTTGAATTAGGATATGTATATGTATATGTATGTATGTATATATATATATATATATATATATATATATATATATATATATATATATATATATATATATATATATATATATATATATATATATATATATATATATATATATATATATATATATATATATATATATATATATATATATACACACACTATATGTATGTGTGTCTATATGTGCATATGCATGTGTGTATGTATGTGTATGCATGTGTTGTGTGTGTGTGTGTGCATGTGTATGTGTATATATGTATGTAAATATGATTATGTGAGTCTATGTGTGTGTACATAGGATTATGTATGTGTATGTGTGTATGTGTATATGAGTATGTGTATATGAGTATGTGTATGTGAGTATGTGTATGTGTCTATGTGTGTATTCATTATATGTGTGTAACTCCATGCATGTGTATGTGTGTGTGTAAATGTGCATGTATGTGTGTGTATGTGTAAATGTGCATGTATGTGTATGTGTGTGTAAATGTCCATGTATATGTGTGTATGGATGTATATATGTGTGTATGTGTATATTTGTACCTTTATTCACACTCTTTTCTCTCTCTCTCATATACATACATACATACATAAACACACATACTCATATCCACACATATATATACATACACACATACACATGTATGGATGTGACTTGATGTGCATGTACGTTTGTGTATATATATGTGTGTATATAAATATGTGTATAAATATATATGTAAATATGTGTGTATATATATATGTGTGTGTGTGTGTATATTATGTGTGTGTATATATATAGTTACACATATAAATATAACAAATAAAAGCAATGCATATCGTGCATTATCACGACGATGAGCCATAAGTGCTCGCATCTCTTTTAGACACCACTTATGTGACCATCCACTCCCAAACTCTGTCTCAAGTGAACTATGCACGTATTTTTTATCCCTTTCATCATGCTCACTACAAAAATTAAAAAAAAACATGTAAATAAAACATAAGATATTTATTTCAATTTATATATAAAACTTATACTTGTTCCATTGCAAGTGGACAAGGTGCAGGTAAGAGTCACATAATGCTTGCATTCTTCTTTTGAACTCCAATCCATTCCCTATGTACACTATATTCCCCTCTGGCTCTATATTGCACTCCAGCCCTAAGATGCCTATGCATGTCCTCATAGGCACCTGTGCTCTGCTCTCATGATCTGGAGGTGGCATAGGTGTCCTGAAAATAGATAGATAAAAATAAATAAAAATATGTGTTATAATATCATTTTAAAAAGATTGTGAGAAAAAAAACATATTCTCTTCCTACATGTGGAGTCGCAGAAGAGCCCTCCTCTCATCATTGGATAAGCATCTGGATCATAAAATCCAGCTCATCATCATGCATCTCTGAGTATTCATGCATGATGATCCCTAAGGTATCAGGCAGAACTCTTGCTCTCATAAGACTTTTTATGAGAGTGAGTTTCACCTTTCTCTCTCTACTAGGATCCATATTACCTGTACATATAAAACAAAATGGGTTAGAAATCAATATATGTATGTGTACATATGTATGCATGTATATGTATGTGTGTATATGTATGTGTATGTGTATGTATATGTATATGTGTATACATGTGTATGTATGCATTGTGTATGTGTGTGTGTATGTGTGTGTCTCTATGTGTGTATGTGTGTGTGTCTATGTGTGTGTTTATGTGTGTATATATGTGTCTCTCTATGCATGTGTATGTGCGTGTGTATGTGTGCATATGTGTGTGTATGTGTCTATGTGTGTATGTGTCTATGTGTGTATGTGTCTATGTGTGTATGTGTGTGTATGTGTGTGTATGTGTGTGTATGTGTGTGTATGTGTGTATGTATGTGTATGTGTGTGTATGCATATGCATGTGCATTAGCATGTGTCTGTGTATGTGTGTGTATGCATACAAGTATGTATGTATGCATATGCATATGCATTATGTATGCATATGCATATGCATTATGTATGCATATGCATATGCATTATGTATGCATATGCATATGCATTATGTATGCATATGCATATGCATTATGTATGCATATGCATGCATGTATGTGTGTGTATGTGTCTCTATGTGTGCGTATGTGTCCATGTGTGTGTATGTGTGTGTATGTGTGTGTATGTGTGCATGTGTGTCTATGTGTGTATATATGTGTGTATATGTATGTATGTGCCTATATGCATGTGTATGTGTGTGTGTAAATGTGTGTGGATGTGTGTGTGTGTATGTGTAAGTGTGTAAGTGTGTATGTGTCTATGTGTGTATGTGTGTGTTGTATATGTGTGTGTATGTGTGTGTGTGTTTATGTGTGTATGTGTGTGTGTCTATGTGTGTATGTGTGTGTTTATACGTGTATATATGTGTCTGTGTATGTGTGTGTAAATCTGTGTGTGTATGTGTGTGTATGTGTGTGTATGTGTGTATGTGTGTATGTGTGTGTATGCATGTAAGCATGTATGTATGCATATGCATGTGCATTATGTCTATGTGTGTATGTGTGTGTGTCTATGTGTATATGTGTGTGTTTATGTGTGTATATATGTGTCTGTGTATGCATGTGTATGTGTGTGTGTGTAAATCTGTGTGTATATGTGTGTGTATGTGTGTGTATGTGTCTATGTGTGCATGTGTGTGTGTATGTGTGTGTATGTGTGTGTGTGTATGTGTGTGTATGTGTGTGTATGCATGTAAGCATGTATGTATGCATATGCATCTGCATTATGTATGCAAATGTATGCATGTGTGTATGTGTGTATGTATGTGTGTATGTATGTGTGTGTATGCATGTGTGTGTCTATGTGTCTATATACATGTGTATCTGTATACATGTGTCTATATGCATGTGTGTGTGTAAATGTGCGTGGATGTGTGTATGTGTGTGTGTAAGTGTGTATGTGTCTATGTGTGTATGTCTGTGTGTATGTGTGTGTGTGTATTTGTGTGTGTGTGTGTAAGTGTGTAAGTGTGTATGTGTGTATGTGTGTATGTGTGTATGTGTGTATGTGTGTATGTGTGTATGTGTGTGTATGTGTGTGTATATGTGTGTGTATATGTGTGTGTGTGCATGTGTGTGTGTCTATGTGTGTATGTGTGTGTGTCTATGTGTGTATGTGTGTGTTTATGTGTGTGTTTATGTGTGTATATATGTGTGTGTATGCATGTGTATGTGTATGATAAATGTGTGTGTATATGTGTGTGTATGTGTGTGTACGTGTCTATGTGTGTATGTGTGTGTATGTGTGTGTATATGTGTGTGTATGCATGTAAGCATGTATGTATGCATATGCATGTGCATTATGTCTGCATATGTACGCATGTCTGTGTGTATGTGTGTATGTATGTGTGTGTGTGTGTATGTGTGTATGGGTGTATGTGTGTGTGTGTGTGTCTATGTATGTATGTGTGTGTATGTGTGTATGTGTGTATGTGTGTGTTTGTCTGAATATACGTGTGTATGTGTATATATGTGTGTGTATGCATGTGTATGTGTGTGTTTGTGTGTAAATATGTGTGTATGTTTGTGTATGTGTGTATGTGTGTGTATGTGTGTGTATGTGTGTGTATCTATGTGTGTATGTGTGTGTCTATGTGTGCATATACGTGTGTATGTGTATATATGTGTGTATGCATGTGTATGTGTGTGTGGAAATGTGTGTATTTATGTGTGTGTATGTGTCTATGTGTGTATGTGTGTGTGTATGTGTATGTGTCTATGTGTGTGTGTCTATGTGTGTATGTGTGTGTCTGTGTGTATATATGTGCGTGTGTATGCATGTGTATTTGTGTGTGTATGCATGTGTATTTGTGTGTGTAAATTTGTGTGTATGTATGTGTATGTATCTATGTGTGTATGTGTGTGTATGTGTGTATGTGTGCATGTGTGTATGTGTGTGTGTGTCTATCTGTGTCTGTGTGTGTGTCTATGTGTGTATGTGTGTGTCTATGTGTGTATGTGTGTGTCTATGTGTGTATATATGTGTGTGTATGCATGTGTATTTGTGTGTGTAAATCTGTGTGTATGTGTGTGTATGTGTGTGTATGTGTGTGTATGTGTGTGTATGTGTGTGTATGTGTGTGTGTATGTGTGTGTCTATGTGTGTGTCTATGTGTGTGTCTATGTGTGTGTGTCTATGTGTGTATATGTGTGTGTCTATGTGTGTATGTGTGTGTCTATGTGTGTGTGTCTATGTGTGTATGTGTGTGTATGTGTGTGTGTATGTGTGTGTGTAAATGTGTGTGTATGTGTGTATGTGTGGGTGTATGTGTGTGTGTATGTGTTTATGTGTGTATATATGTGTGTGTGTATGCATGTGTATGTGTGTGTAAATTTGTGTATGTACGTGTGTATGTGTGTGCATGTGTCTTTTTGTGTATGTGTGTGTGTCTATTATGTGTGTGTGTCTATTATGTGTGTGTGTCTATGTGTGCATGTGTGTGTGTCTATGTGTATATGTGTGTGTGTCTATGTGTGTATATGTGTGTGTATGCATGTGTGTGTATGCATGTGTGTATGTGTGTGTAAATCTGTGTGTGTATGTGTGTGTGTGAGCGTACCTTCTTGCTTCTCTGACCATCACTAGCTAGGAGGTTGTGTGCACGTACTCAATCTCTCTCTCTCTCTCTCTATCTCTCTCTCTCTCTGTCTCTCTCTCTCTCTCTCTCTCTCTCTCTCGCTCTCGCGTGCATGTCTCAATCCTGGCACAAATTTGTTGGGAGAAATCGATTTTTTTTTTTAACATTCCAGAGCGTCTTTTATGCGATGCTCTGAAATCTCACACATTGCTTATGCGACTCTCCTCAGTTTGCCAACGTTGGTAGGAGCATCACTAGATAGCGATGCTATTTGCGACGGTCATATTTAGCATCACATAAGCGACGCTTTGCATTGATGCATCTGGTGTTGTTCTCTATCAATAGGTTGTTGGATGCTTGATTTACTTATGCATTACTCGGCTAGATGTTCAGTTGGTTGTCTCATAGATGAGCATATTTATGCATTGCTCAGTAGTCAAGTTGTCACTCTAGCACAATGGAGAGTACCAATGTGAGGAGCTTCACCTCGTAATTGTCAATTCGCGGAGAGGTTAGGCCAATATGAAGATCAAGAGCGAATGATGTGCATGAAGAAGATGGTCAGAAATGCAAAGAGCATACACACACACTAGGAAAATTGCAATGGAGATCATGGAAGGCAAGGAAAGAACTCATTCATATTCATCATCAACCAGTTACAATAGCTCTTCTAAATCCAGCTCATAGGTTCAATCATAAACTAACAACAACCTCAAAATGAGCTCTGTAGCTCTATTTATAGTTTTTGCCTAGTTTGACTGGTTTCGCATCTAATGACCGGCATAGTTAAAAAATAGGTTCTACCTCTAATTTGAACTATCTAACGGCTTCCAAAAATTACAAAAACTAGTTTGAGCTTTCTACTTAGACTCTTCAAGCTCGAGGACTCCTCTGCTTGCACAAAATGGAGTCGCACTCGTGATAATTGGATATATGTACATATATTACATTGTTTTAGTGATAAAAATCATTGTTGCCATGATGAAATAAGTTGAGTAGTTTATGTGCTTTCTCTTCTTCTATGATGAGAACCAGTACTCAATCCTTTGCCCTAAACACTCCCCTCCTCCTCGTTTCTGTCGTCCCTGACAGAACCTGATTTCGCATGAGTAATATAGTTAGTGAGCAAGTCCGTTGCCAAGGTGTGTTCTGTAATGTGAAGTCCCCGGATAAGGTCGCATTCGAGTTTCTCCCAATCAATGGGTTGGGGTTCAACGGGAGGTGGACGCATATAATGTTTTGAATACATGATTCGTTCACAGGCAAACAGGTCTAGCAAATGCGTTGGATGACTGATAAACACTTCGGAGTGGTATTCCTAGAAGCCGGTGGTGAACATATCTTCAAACGTTTGCTTGTAGTAGGCGGGCATGTATTTCAGTCTGCAGTGCCAAGCATAGCATACCTTGAGAGAAGTTGTGGTGCTCATGTCATAAGCTAAGTCCAAATTCCCATACTCAAGTTCTGGTGTATTTACAGTGGGAGCCTTGACACGTCGGAAGGTCTTGAATACTATCTGCATCATACAAAAATCTTCACAGTCATTTGAGCAAGAATATGAGTCATCTTGTGTAGAGGTGGTAACCAATGATGAATAGTGGCCATCATATAACCAACGGTCGCCGTATTATTCGTGGGGGGTGAGAGATATGGATGATTGAGTCAATCCCTACATTGATGATTATTCTGAAACTTAATAGCAAATGCCTTCCAAGTACGTCTACGCAGAATCGGTCCATAGCACGGGTGTCGGTGCATGCATCCATGTGTGCATCATTTTCGAGTACTTTTGTAGTAAATCTATGTGCCATGTCGGTTGATATATGTGGCCTCGCTCTGCTTCTGGTGGAACATCTTCAGGCTCAAATTGCGTAGCGTGCGTGGGGCGGGTGCTTCTAAGTAACGCTATCAATTTGGAAATTATATTCTTCTAGCAAAAGGAAATATGGCTTATACTATAATTCACTGGACATTATATGTTTGCAGGGGGTGATAGCAACAAAATAGGGCGACTTCAAAATAATCTCTTCGAGATTTGCCATCGCATGTAGTTGCGCATCTACTCGTGCAGAGCACCATCTTGCCCAATTCTTCAATAGTCTTTAAGCAACTGGCGGAGGTAATTCATATGTGTCCTCCCCTTCGGGTGATGCGCGGCCCCCAACAACAGGTAAGGGTACATATTCTTTGTTAAATGTTTCCTTGACAAGTATAGGTATTATTTCCTCCGGTTCAGGTAGTTCGGGTGTTGAATCTGGTCAAGGGGGTTCCATCACATTGGATACCTGAGTCTGTAAATCTTGTACTTTCATACGTAGCACATTCAATTCTTCCAAGAGAGCCGGTGGTGCCATTTCCTGTACAATAGTGGGTCCTAGTGAATCTTTGAGCAACAAGGTTTTATTGGTCTCCTTGAGGGTGCGGCATTCTTCTTGTAAATGATCATAGTCCTCAAGCACTCATGCATGGTCTTCCAGGAGGATTTGCATTGATCGGGGGGGACAGCCTAAAAGGGAGACAGACTAAGGGTCATATCCAGATTGTCCAATGTGGCTTCAAAATTCTCGCGATTCTGTTGTTGTAGACATTGATTTTCCTCCTTTGCAGTGTTGAGATGTCGGCGAAGAAGTGCCTATTGCATGACACTTGGGCATTGCACATCAAGTAAACATCTAACTATGATTCAATCTCTTTCACAAGTTCCTGTACTTGAGTTTCCAGAGTTTGTTGCTGCTTTTGATGTTCGATTTCCAAGTTTTGATTCTTTATATTAAGGTCCTGGTTCTGCAAGGTGAGTGCATCTAGGCATACTTGTAATTCATGTGTAGTCCATTGTAGGGTAGAATGTTGTTGCCCGAGCGACAAATATTCTACATTAATTTGTTGAAGACACTATATCATTTGTTGGATAGCAGCATCAATAGTGGATGACGAGGATGATGCAAGGGTGGGGAATGATACATGCGGGGTGGTTTGTAATGCAATGGGAGTGGGAGTAGGGGTAGGGATGGTGGATGTCATGGCAAGTGACGGAAGGGATGTGTGAATGGATGACATGGGAAGTGTGCTACAAGTGTGGTGGATGCATGTAACTATGTGTCTGGTGAAGTGACAAGTGAGATGTCCATATTGCTAGTGGTACCTTCAGTGATCGCAATATGAAAGAGTGATGTAGGTGCGATTGTGCATGGTGGTGGGTGTAGTTGTGTGGTGAGAGGTGAGGAAGGATGTGAAAGAAGAATAGAAGGAGGTTGGTTGCATGGAGATTGTAAAGGAGTATAATGGATTAGTGGTATATGAGGCAAAATGAGGGGGCGGGGAAATGATAGGAGGTGTCATAATAGGTTGAATGGCAACAGGGGGAGTGGGTGAAGTAGTCGGACTTGGGCAGGATACTGGGGGCCAAAACAAAAACGGGGAAAGGAATACGAACCTCGGGCCTATCTACAAGGTCAAGGGAGGAGATGGTGGGGATCAGGTGAGAAGGGAGGGTATCGCTAAGGGCATATACAGGGGAAGTGTCTTCTGCGGTTAAGTCGATAGTGGAGGAACCCACAGGAGGTGCTAATGTGATGGGACCAATAGGGACACGAATGTATGTACCTGGGCATTTGAGAATACGAACCCGTCGAGGGTCAAACTTGAGTAAGGGCTTCCTTAACAAATATCATAACACTTTCGGCATGCCTACAGACTTAACCAATTCATGCATAGCAGAGATAAAAGTTTCCTCAAAGCCATCATTGATCAGTTCCTGTTGCAAGAGGGCTTCGCTTTGTTCTTCCGTTAATCTGGTTCGTGCCCAAACTTTATTCATATTATTGTGGAGCCATCGGATGGCGATGGTGTAAGCTACTGCTTCTACCATTTCTTCTTCATATGTGCTAGCTTCCCTTGAAACTTCAACATGTGCTTCCGATTGTTGTGCTTCTTCCTCGCTAGCTTCAGTGTCAGTGTCTCCTTCATATGTCACTATACAGTCATCGTCATCACGTTCAGAGTTGGCATTCTCTCCCTCTGAGGGTGTAGTGGGGTAAATAGGGCGTTCAAATTCTTGAGAGACAATGTGAATATCCAAAAATTGAAAATCACTAGACAATACATCAGGGATCTCAAAATCAAATGTAGTATTGATATCCTTTGTGCCCAAACTTATGACTAGGAAGGTAAAGGAATCAAAGACAAACGTAGAAGTTGTTGGGGAACTTCTACAGTCATGGTGGCAGTAGTCGTTATCTTGGTAGGCACAGTGATCTTTGTGTGTGAAACCTCACGGAGTGTGGCAGATCGGTTCAGGTGAACACGGAGAGGGGGGACCGTTGGTTGTGGTTGAACTGGAGATCATTGGGGAGAGGTTTTGAGTGTGGGTTGAGGTGATGGTGATGTCGGTACTTGTAAGCATGGGATGGTTCCACACATGCGCTTGACTCGATAGGTTTTGGGGGGTCTCGTGGTCTTCTCGGAGCCTTTATATTGTTGTAATTGCATAGCTAGGAGGGCTCTCTCTATAGCAATATCATAAGCCAAACACATGTATATGATGTGTGTAAGAGCACAGGATCCATGAATAACCTTTTTCTTCTCCCATCGATGTCCGACCAATAAAAGTTGATCTTGAATATAAGTAGCAATATCAATTTTTGAGGCCTTGTGGTGGCAAGATACAAACCAAACCAAAGACGCTTGTGTGGGATCATAAATTGCTCTTGAGCAGGAAAGGCAAAGTGCTGGAGACATATCCTCAGTGGAGTGGTCAACTGAGGGGTGATGGTTGAGATGTCTGGCCTTTTATCAACATCGCTTCGCTTCATCGATTCTAGGATGAGATGGTCCTTCTCTGTGGGCATATGGTTGCCGTGAATATTAAGCGCAGTCCTGATTAAGTCGAGAGACAATGTAAACTTCTTGAAGGGTGGGTCATTCACCAAGGATAGTAGTACAAAGACAGGGTCCAATTCCTTGTGCTCCTGCTCTTTAATAGAAGCCACTAAATAATAAGACCGATAAAAATCCAGTTTTGGGAGTTTCGCACTGAAGTAATTTGCAAAACCAGTCCTCTGCCATATAGGTTTGAGGTCTTCACTATTTTGGAGTTTCTTGAATTCTTGTGAGAAGAATTGGTAGCATACACATTTGCACCGTAAGTCAGGTTAGCTTCATATATGAACTCTGCGTCTCCGATGGGTCCTGCAAGCCCTTGGAACCAGTGTGCCTTGTTGCTTACTCTTTTTGTCTGTCCTTGAGGAGGGTCAATGTCACCTTACAAGCTTCCAAATGTAGTCAAACTTGTATAAGGGAGATTCAAATGGGAGTTTTTTCTGGATATTCCTAAAGGAGACATTTCAAAACATAGCCCTACAAATTTTCATCTTCATCAAAGGATATTTGAAGGGTCAAAGAGCACAAAATCCAGTTTTCAAGGTCACAATAGTTTCCTAGAATAAGAAAATTGAAGGCTTGAAGGGCTGCCACATGGCAAACAATGATTGAACCATGTTGTATGGTCAAGATGAGCTCACATTCAAGGGTGGAGATGCACAAAAGCATAAAGCAAGGAGGATCCACGAGTTTTTTCATCGGGTAAGCCTTTTTTGATGATCAAAGACCAATAATATAGAGTTTGTCCAAAAATAGTAGCTTATCTTATCCAAATTGATGTAAGCACTCATCGAACGGTCCAGAACAGCCCCATATCCAATGGTGGAGAATAAGGCACCTAATTTCCTCCATTATGCCCTAGATATCATATAAAGAACCAATCCTACCCATCCATTTAATAAATCCAATGGTTGTAATCAAAAGCAACTGACCTTAGGGTTGAGAATTGATTTCTCTAGATCCAAGGGCCCAAATTCATTCAAAAACTATATATACTCCCCTCCAAACTCCTAGAACATCATTGTTAGGCATCCATAGGGCCCTTTCTAGCACATGGTTTCCTTGAGACGATCACCCTCAATTGAGCATGTGAGGATCCAAGGTGGGTTAGTAAGAGCATAGATCCTAGAATCAATTTTAATTTAGACTTCCACTCTAGGATAGGCTCATAAACCCAGTTTCTCTTTCTTTGCTCACCCTCAGTGGAGCATGTGCGTGAGTTAGAGTTGGTTTTATGAGTCTTAGACTTCTTTAGAGACACATTACGATCCTAGAAAGACATAGGGCCAATGAAGTGGAACCTATCCTCTTACGTGTGATAGTCGGTTGAACTGTCATGATGAGAGGGTTGTGCGGACCACCTTTGACCAGTAGAATGCTTAGCTTGACGTTTCACAATATTTATGTATATGTATGTCATAACAATATCTTCTAATTCATGTCTCTTGTCTCTTGTCTCTTAGTCTCTTATATGTTTTTACATGTCATCTTCTATCTCTTTCTATGTGTGAGAAGGCTCCACAGTATTGTGTTGAACCAATGAGGATGATCCATTAAGGTTAAGAGAATAATTTTCTATTCATTCATAAATCATGACGCACGTGCATTCATACCACCCACAAACACCCATGCATATGTTTTAGTTTTGAAAGTGTATAAGAAGCTCCATTCTTGGACCATTCTTCCTTTCGAAACTGATTCATGTGTGTGGTTTTAGTTTTCTCATCATGCATACATTCCATCCAAAAGAACCTATGCATATGAATTAAATTTGGAAAGTGTATCAGAAGCTCCATATTTTTGAACCATTCTTCCTTTTTTAATTGATTCATGTGAATGGTTTCTTTTGTCTTCGTCATTCATGTTCATGCGTTTATCTTGCATTCATATGTTCCCTTTTCTATAATCAAATCATGACATCTCTTCTCCCCATACCCAACTTCATCTTCACCTTCACATGTTTTATTACATAAACCTTCCAACACTCACTAGCTTAATACACTGCGTGTGCCACGACCGGACCCAATCCACCCGGATTGCAATCACCTCCACATTTGATTAAACTTTGATACAAGTGCTATGAGGTGGACTAAGGATGTAAAGATTGTTACACTTATGTGTTCCTCAAGTAGCTTTGATGTGAACCTTTTCCCTATACATGGGCACTTTTTACTCTAGTGCTCGCTAGAGTTTTTTTCCCCATGTTACCACATACTTGATACTCTCATATGTGGTGGTACTTTGTACTTAGGTATATGATTCAGCTCTTACTTCAGTTCAATTTATCGTCAATAGAGAGAGCTATCCTAGCCATCGTCTTCTCCGTGTGTCTTGCTACGTTTGTGCTATTTGTGTGTGCTTCTCGTGTGTCTCTCGCACTTCTACACACACCCAACAGTGGTATCTGTTGGTGCAGGGCAATCAACAATTGAAGTCTTGGAAGTCAAGGACTGAAGAAAAGACAAACTTATATAGCATGGAAGAAGTTCATATTCAGAAGATAAATAATTGTACACATATGTACATTAATTTAGAGCTAGCTCACTTATATCTTTGTATAGACATGAGCTTGTAATATTTTTCCTATATATACAAAGGAAAAATGTCGGGGCAAAGTGTGAGAGAATTTAGAACATGAGAATTGAGTAGAATTAGATGTCATTAGACATTTATGAAGAGAATAGAATAGCTCTCTCATCCAGATGTAATTTTTTTTCAGAAATGAAGAGAAGTTGCGCCCGATGTTTCTGTGTATTCTCCTTCTGTGCTTGATCATTTCAAGAATCCTTTTATAGATGTCTAAGTCCATAGTTAATGAGTCTATGGCTAAATTTTGAGAGCCTAATTGTGATCAGGCTGTGAGAATTATGTGTAGGAACATTCACATGTGAAGAAGTGTTCACTGGTTCGTGAAACAGGCGCAAAATTTGAAGTCAATTTTTTGATCAGTTCTCCCTCTACAGTTTAAAGTTTTGAGCAAGCAAGCACTTAATTTTTAAGTTGGAAGGTAAGCTACTTGTGGCTAAAAGCATTTGCTTAAACAGGTTCTAGTCTTGGAGAACTATGTCTTAGAAGTTGCAGGTGTCAAAGTCGACTCTACAGGGAGATAGTTTTAGACATAGGTAACTTGTTGAGTTCATTTCTCAAGCTCTACTGAATCTTTTGGAGTGATTTAACTTGGAGAGGGTGCGCAATCTATAGGCGACACCTTGTGCAAAGTTTCATAAAAAACTTTACACATTTGATAAGGCAATGAGTGAATTATGTGCAGCAGACTCTCTGAGTAATCTCCTTCTTCACAGTTTGTTCAAGAATTTGATAATTGAGTATTGATCTTCTAAAATTGGTGAAGATTTGAGTTATTCTTGTAATAGAGGTGCTCTAAATACAAGAGTAACTTGTTCTTTTGGAGATTAACACTCTCCATTAGTGGTATCAGAGCAGGAAGCATCAGAATTGAAGAAAGGAGAATTCCGACTGCTGCAGCTACAAAGAATTCAACATCTGAAGGTTCAAAAGGTGAAAGCTTTAAAGAAAAGATTGAGAAGAAGGTCATACAACATTAAGAAAGACAAAAGGAGTATCATTCGAAGTAAAGGTACATCTATTACTCATAAAGGTTGAAGAATTTAATACACAGGTGAAGAAAGGATGGGATATTCTCTTCAAATAGAGAAATTGGATAGAGAGAACTATCCAGCATGGTCAATGAGGATGGAAGCTCATCTAATGAGCAAAGATTTGATAGCTTACATTACAGGTGAAGAAGAAAAGCCTCAATTCAGAGATCCTAGTGTTCCAACTAGGGAGGAATTATTAGATTTGAAGAATTGGATGAAAAGAGATGCTCAAGCTAGGAGCATTATCTATATGGCAGTCAATGACTACTTGCTACCTCACAATAGAGGTCTTGAAAGTGCAAGTGATATATGGAATGCTTTGGAGGAGCATTTCCAAAACACCACAAAGTCAAGGAAGGCATCCTTGTGGGCAGAATTTACTACTTTCAAGAAGAAGGCCTCTCAATTCATCTCAGACTATGTAACAAGGATGAAGGACATTGCAGATGCATTAGGAGCTGTTGATGAAGACATTGAGGAGGATAAATTGGTAAGGCAAATCCTCACAGGGTTGAGAGGTGATGACAAATGGAAGCCATTCATTTTGTCTACTGAATTATCACTTGATCATTTTACTCCTGACTTAAATAAGTTGCTAGGACATATGTTAACTTTTGAGCAGGATGTCAAGGGTGAAGGTGAAAAGAGTACAAGTCATGCAATGTACTCAAAGGATAAGAAGAAAAATAACAAAGGGAAACAACAAGCAAATGAAGATGAAGGCACAACTAGTCAAGCCAACTTCCTAAGAGGAAGAGGAGGTGGCAAAGGTAGAGGAAGAGGCAGGAATAATAAAGATGGAGTCAAAGCTTGCTGGATTTGTGGTAAGACAAATCACTTAGCTAATGATTGTTGGCATAATACTCAGAGTAATAGTGGATATAATCAGAATTTTAATTCAAGAGGAAGAGGTGGCAGAAATCAAAGAGGTAATTTCAGAGGTAGAGGTAGTAGATGTTACTTTGGAAGAAATGCAGGTAGAGGATTCCAAAGTCAACATTACAATAATACCTACTACAATTATGCTTCAGATCAGAAGGAGGATTCAACATTAATAATGAATGCAACTTGTGAAAGGCAAAGTGAAGACCAAAGAGTCTTCTACATTGACTCAGGGTGTAGCAATCACCTGAGTGGTAACATAGCATTGATGACTGATTTGGAGAATAAAGTATCTAATCATGTTGTTCAAACAGGTAACAATACAAAGCACAATGTAAAGTCAATTGGATCAGTGAAGGCCAAGGATGGTAGCACCTTATTGAGTAAGGTCTTGTATGTTCCTACAATTCCTAAGAATCTGATAAGTGTAGGACAAATTGTTGAAAAGGTTATGAAGTTAGATTCACTAATGAAGGAGTGTTTGTGGAAGACCCTAGCAATGGGTATAAACAAATTGTTTCAGGGAAGAAAGAAGGAAGATTGTTCACATTGAAGATTCAAGGTAATGTTGGTCATGCATTATTTACCTATGGAGGACATAAGATCTCTAAGTTAGATCTTTGGCACAAGAGGCTTGGACATTTCAATGAAAGAGGTATCAAAGACATGATTAACAATGGTTCAGTGCTTGGATTGCCTAATGTTGTAGGTCAACATATGACATATAGATGTGAGGCATGTCAATTAGTAAGGCTCATAAGTAATCTTATTCCAAGCATGGTTTTATGTATTCAGAGAAGCTTGAGTTGGTACACACAGATGTGTGGGGGCCATCAAAGGATTTCAGTATCAATGGTTCAAGGTACTATGTGATTTATGTTGATGATGCTACCAGATGGATCACTATCTATGTGATCAAAGATAAGTCAGAGGTATTCAATACATTCAAACATTATCATGTGTATGCAGAGAGAATTACAGGACATAAATCAAAGAGACTAAGGTCAGATGGAGGGGGAGAGTATTTCTCTAATGAGATCAGTGATTACTTGTGGAATGCAGGTATAAAAAGAGAAATTACTTGCAGGTAATCTCCTCAACAAAATGGTGTAGCAGAAAGAAGGAATAGAACTCTTGTTGAGTTTGCAAGATCCATGATGAAGGAGAAAAATTGCCCTAATTATTTGTGGGTTGAGGCTGTAAATACAGCTACTTATTTGGTCAATAGGTTACCATGTAAAGCTTTGCAGGGTATGACACCATATGAGGCATGGTGGGGTAAGAGACCTACTCTAGATCATTGCAAAGTATTTGGATGTTTGGCATATGCATATGTGCCATCACAATTAAGGCACAAATTGGAACCTAAAGCTGAAAAGTATGTGTTCATTGGTTATGATGATAAACAGATGGGATATAGGTTGTGGAGTCCATCCACAAAACAATTTCTTGTATCAAAGGATGTTACATTTGATGAGCAAGGTACTTGGTATGTAGGTACAATCAATATTAATACAAGTCATGAAGAAGTTGTGAGTCAAAAGAAAGGTAAATCAAAGGTTCATATATTTGATGAAGAGGAGAATAATGAAGTGCAGGTTGAAGTTGAAGAAATGCCAAGATTTGATCCCGAGTGTGATGAACCAGAAACTTCAAGGAGTGGAGAACTTAGAAGGTCATCAAGACACAAGTGGCAACCTACAAGGTATAGTTATGATACTTCTTTTTTGGCTACCAAAGATTATGCTTATATGATAAAGGCAGATGAAGACCCTTCTACATATGAAGAGGCAAAAGGTAAAGAAAATTGGGAGAAAGCTATGCAGGAAGAATATGATGCATTGATGGAAAATCAGACATGGGATTTGGTTCCTAAACCAAATAACCAAAAGATCATTGGATGCAAATGGGTGTACAAGACAAAGAGGTTTGCAGATGGAAGTGTGTCTAGGTATAAAGCTAGACTTGTTGTGAAAGGGTTTGCTCAAACATATGGTATTGATTATGATGAGACCTATAGTCATGTGGCAAAGATGACAACCATCAAGACCCTCATAGCTATTGCTTCATGGAAAGGTTGGAAATTATGTCAATTAGATGTGAAGAATGCTTTCTTGTATGGTTATATTTCAGATGATGTTTTCATGGAGCAACCCCAAGGATTCAGAGATGGAAGGTATCCGGATCATGTATGTAAGCTCAAGAGAGCTTTGTATGGCTTGAAGCAGGCTCCAAGGGCATGGAACTATAGACTTGTAAAGTTCTTGAAAGAACTTGGATTTCAAGTGTCTAAAGCAGATAGTAGCTTGCTTGTTAAAGCAAGTGATGATGGGTTTATTTACATGTGCATATAAAATGATGATATAATTCTTACAGGTACAGATGAGAAAGGCATTCAAAGCCTAAAGAAGCAAATGGAGAAAGAGTTCAAAATCAGTGATTTGGGAGATTTATCATACTTCTTGGGCATGGAGATCTCATACACTCAACATGGAGTGTATGTAACTCAAGAAAGGTATTTGAAGAACTTGTTGATCAAGTTTAAGATGAATGATTGCAGGGTAGCACCTACTCCAATGGAGGTAAATCACAAATTAAGCAGATATGGGGGAGAAGAGTTCAAGGATATGAAATTATATCAGAGTTTGGTTGGTAGTCTTATCTATGCTACATTAACTAGACCTGGCTTGTCATATGCAATTGGAGTATTATCTCAATTTATGCATTGCCCTAGGAAGGAACATTGGATTGCAGGACAAATAGTGTTGAGGTACATTAAGGGTACACTCAAAGAAGGTTTGTATTATGGGTTTACATCAGATACAAATATCAAGATATATAGTGATGCAGATTGGTCAGGTAATCCAGATGATAGGAGATCAACTTATGGATACTTATGTTATGTGGGAGATAAGTTAATCTCTTGGTGTTCAAAGAAGCAACACACAGTTGCTTTATCATCTACAGAAGCTGAGTACAAAGGCATGGTTGAAGCTGCAAAGGAAGTGATATGGCTTAAGACTCTCATGAAGAGTTTTGACACTATACAGAGTACACCTATCATTCATGGAGATAACATGAGTTCATTGTATTTAGCTGCTAATCCTGTGTTTCATGCTAGGACCAAACATATTGAAATTCAGTATCACTTTCTAAGAGAGAAGGTGATGGATAAAGAGATTGAAGTCATACATACTTCAACAAAAGATCAGATAGCTGATATGCTTACTAAAAGCTTGGATGGACCAAAGCTACAGAGATTCAAAGACATGGCAGGCATAAAGAAGATAGAGAAAACCTCAATTGATGATTGAGGGGGAGCTGTTGGTGCAGGGCAATCAACAATTGAAGTTTTGGAAGTCAAGGATTGAAGAAAAGACAAACTTATGAAGCATGGAAGAAGTTCATATTCAGAAGATAAATAATTTGTACACATATGTACATTAATTTAGAGCTAGCTCACTTATATCTTTGTATAGACATGAGCTTGTAAATTTTTTCCTATATATACAAAGGAAAAATGATGGGGCAAAGTGTGAGAGAATGTAGAACATGAGAATTGAGTAGAATTAGATGTCATTAGACACTTATGAAGAGAATAGAATAGCTCTCTCATCCAGATGTAATTTTTTTCAGAAATGAAGAGAAGTTGCGCCCGATGTTTCTGTGTATTCTCCTTCTGTGCTTGATCATTTCAAGAATCCTTTTGTAGATGTCTAAGTCCATAGTTAATGAGTCTATGGCTAAAGTTTGAGAGCCTAATTGTGATCAGGTTGTGAGAATTATGTGTAGGAACATTCATATGTGAAGAAGTGTTCACTGGTTTCTGAAATAGGCGCAAAATTGGAAGTCAATGTTTTGATCAGTTCTCCCTCTACAGTTTAAAGTTTTGAGCAAGCAAGCACTTAATTTTTAAGTTGGAAGGTAAGCTACTTGTGGCTAAAAGCATTTGCTTAAACGGGTTCTAGTCTTGGAGAACTATGTCTTAGAAGTTGCAGGTGTCAAAGTCGACTCTACAGGGAGACAGTTTTAGACATAGGTAACTTGTTGAGTTCATTTCTCAAGTTATACTGAATCTTTTGGAGTGATTCAACTTGGAGAAGGTGCGCAATCTATAGGTGACACCTTGTGCAAAGTTTCATCAAAAACTTTACACATTTGATAAGGCAATGAGTGAATTATGTGCAACAGACTTTCTAAGTAATCTCCTTCTTCACAGTTTTTTCAAGAATTTGATAATTGAGTATTGATATTCTAAAATTGGTGAAGATTTGAGTTATTCTTGTAATAGAGGTGCTCTAAATACAAGAGTAACTTGTTCTTTTGGAGATTAACACTCTCCATCAGTATCTGAGCAGGTTCATCTCTTTCTCAAGTTTTGGTTTTTTGCGTCGTGGTGCACGCACACTTTTAACAGTGCAAATCGACTTCAGAGAATAGAACTGTGAATTTCAGCAGCCAAGAAACATTTCCACTAGGTGCGCTGGGGTTTTACCCCCATTTCGAAGCCATTCGTGCAATCAGAATTGCCATCAGAGTGACGGTTTGTGAGCTGAAATTTCAGCTTTTGTCGAAGTAAACATTTTGTCACATTCTTGTTCTTTTGTGAAATGGCAGGCAGCAATGACTTGTTTTTAAGCATGCTTCAAGCTGAAGATAAGCTTGATGGGACCAACTATCCGATGTGGTCTTACATGATGAAGCATGTTCTTGTTGCTAAATAACTTTGGAACATAGTGGCAGATGTAGATCAAAGACCCGCAGGTTCTTCTACTTCACAATCTACTGTCACAGATGGAGCTTCTTCTTCAAGTACAGTGGTTTCTCCTTCTGCACCTACATAGGAGCAGCTTAGATGGGATGGAAAAGATGCTCAAGTTCATGCTTTGATTGCACTTTCAGTGAAGTGTCATATAGTTCCACACATTGGATCATGTTCTACATCGAGACAAGCATGGACACTCTTGCTTCTTTGTATGCCATGCGTAATGAAGCACGTGTTGCATACTTGAGGAAGCAGCTTGAGGATGTATGTATGGTTGAAAATGAGTCGGTGGATGTGTATGTGACACGCATCAAGGACTTGAAAGAGCAATTGGCAAACATAGATGAGATCATTCCGGATGCATCACTCATTTCTACATTGTTGAAAGGATTACCGGAATCTTTTCAAAGCTTTGCTACTACACTCCGTTTGATTGCAAAAGGAAATCCTACTATGTATGCATTTGATAAGGTTGTGTCTCTTCTTTTGCAAGAAGAGCAATCTAGAGTGACTAGGAGTGGTTTGATTGAGGGAACGCAAGCACTTGCTAACTCAGAAAAGGGAAAAAGCAAATATGGTTCAGCTTTCGATTCATCAAAACCAAAGCCTCAAGCTTCCTCTTCCACTCATTCCTCAAATGATGGTGATTTGCAAAAGAAGAAGAGATGCAAATATTGTCGAAAGGTTGGTCATACTATTGATGAGTGTAGAAAGCTTGCTAAACGCAATGAAAAGAAGAAGGAATCCGACATGTCTATTGCTGAAAATTCAGCAAATGTAAAGAATGATGACGCTAACATGGCTCAAGATTTTTGGGTATGTGTTGTTACATGTCATTATGATGCTTCTTTGCATTCTAAATGTATGGTTGTGAGTGAGGATGATTCAGATTGGTTCTTTGATAGTGGTGCTTCAAAGCACATAACATCATGCTAAAGATTTCTTGCCTCTTTGAAAGATGCACCCAAAGGAGGACATGTGGTGTGTGCAAACAATGCCTCTTATCCTATCATTGGAGTAGGAGAAATTGAGCTTATGGCTGCAAATGGATGTGTGATTCTCTTGAAAAATGCATTGTATGTGCCCGGTATCAAGAAGAACTTAATTTCAGTTCCGTTGATTGCCAAAGCTGGACTTCATCTACACTTTGTTGATGATAAGTGTATGGTTCATGATTTCAGCAACGGCGATGTTATCGTGATGTCCGGTACATTATGTAATGTTTTGTATCGCATGGATACATACAAGAGGGCTGCCTCGAATGCCTTGGTTGCTCATACTTCTTCCATGGCTGAAATGGAGCTGTGGCATGCTCATTTTGGTCACTTGAACTTCAATAGTTTGCATTACTTGCAAAAGAAGGACATGGTTATTGGTTTGCCTACACTTGAGTCCATTGAAAAGCATGCACGTGAAGGTTGCATTCTTGGAAAAATGCATCGTGCTTCTTTTCCAAAAGACAGTCATACACACTACAAGAAAATTGCAACTTGTTCATAGTGATGTATGTGCTCCCGTCAAGGCTCCATCTTTTGGGAAGCATGTATATTTTGTTACCTTCATTGATGATGCTACTCGACATACATGGGTGTATCCTATGAAAGCAAAGAATGAGGTATTTTCTTGCTTCAAAGCATTTTTAGCTATGGCTGAAATTTTTTCTTCACAAAAGCTTTTGACTCTCCGCATGGATCGTGGTGGTGAATACATGTCACATGAGTTTAATGCTTTTCTTTGTGAAAGAGGTATTTCACACCAATGTACGGTGCCATATACACCTCAGCAAAATGGTGTTTTTGAGCATAAAAATAGAACTCTACTTGAAATGGCACGATGTATGATTAAAGGAAAGCATCTTCCTGATACATTTTGGATGGAAGTGGTCATGTGTGCAAATTATGTGTTGAATCACTGCCCTACAAAAGCATTGAGAGTCATCACTCCTTATAAGGCTTGGAATGGTCATAGCCTATGGTTAGGCATATGCGTGTGTTTGGTTGTTTGGCATATGCTCTTGTGCCATCACAACAACGTCACAAACTTGATGACAAGGCAAAGAAATGTATATTTGTTGGTTATAGTGTTGAAACTAAGGGATATCGTTTGTACCATCCATTGATGAACACAATTATTGTGATTCAAGATGTGGTATTTGCTGAAAATTCAGTTTTCCCTCTACTTGAATGCAAAAACAGCCAACAGTTAGCTCATAAGATGTGTTCGATGCACTCATACCTTTGTTCCAAAATGGTGCGCTTGACTATGGCCATGTAGACCAGCGAACTGAGGCTCAAAGGGCTGAAAAATTCCAGCCAAACAGGGCTGAAAATGCAGAGAATTTCCAGCCAAACATGGCTGAAAATTTTCAGCAAAAAATTGTCAAAACTTCTGGAAATTTCCAGCCACATATGGCTGAACATTTGCATCAAAATATGGCTGAAAATGAGCATGAAATTCAGCCCACGCATGATGTACATGTTGAAGATGTATTACATAATGAACACATGTCTATCAAGAGTGCACAATCTATGTCAAAGTGGCTGAAACAAACTTTGTAGGACAGCAAATTGAGTGCATCTTTACTTGGTAGAACAAGATCAAGCTCTCATCATGCATTAAGTAATTTTGTAGATTAGTCTCTTATTGCTACAACATGTAATGAAGAGCCACTTTCTTTTGAAGATGCATGTGACGATCCACAATGGATGAGTGCTATGCAATCAAAAATGGATTCTATGCATAGGAATGGTACTTGGGAGTTATGTGAATTGCCAAAAGGAAAGAATGCCATTTGTACAAAGTGGGTTTACAAGATTAAGAGAAAATCTGATGGTAGCATTGATCGCTACAAAGCTAGATTGGTTGCCAAGGATATGCGCAACAATATGGCATTGACTATGAGGAAACTCTTGCACCTACTTCACGCATGACTACCATTCGTATCGTGGTTGCATTGACTGCCCATAAAGGTTGGAAAATGCATCAGTTGGACATAAAAACAGCCTTCTTGAATGGTGATTTGCAAGAAGAGGTCTATGTGAAGCAAGCTCCTGGATTTTCTATGAAAAGGAAAGAGCATATGGTTTGTCGCTTGCATAAAGCTCTGTATAGTCTCAAGCAAGCTCCACATGCATGGTATGACAAAATACAAAAGCACTTGATTGCTCTTGGCTTCACATGTAGTCTGATTGAAAGCACACTCTATGTACGCAAAAATGGGGCTGATCTTATAGTGCTTGTTCTTTATGTCGATGACATACTCTTGATTGGGTCATGTGATGCAAAACTTGACATTCTTATGGCTGATTTGCAGGATACTTTTGATGTCACTTATCTTGGTCTTTTGAGCTACTATCTTGCCATCCAGTTTGTATCCATTGAGGGGGGAATTGTTATGCATCAAGCAAAATATGTTGAAAAACTACTTCAACATTTTGACTTTGACGATTGCAAGCCAGTTTCCACACCAATTGAGACGGGATTCAGGTTCTCAGTCGAGGATTCCAGTGATGCATTTGACACTTCTCTTTATCAGCAAGCTGTGGGATGTCTTATATATGCATGCAACACAAGTCTGGATATACAATATGTAGCTTTCCTTGTTGAGTCGATTCATGCATAGCCCTAGCACTAAGCATTGGCAAGTGGTAAAACGTGTGTTTAGATATATCAGAGGCACTTTGAGCTTAGGTCTCTTTTATGACAGAGATGTTCAGCCATGCTTGCATGCTTTTACAGATAGTGATTGGGTTGGTTGTTATGATACTTGTGTGTCCACTAGTGGTAATTGCTTTTTCCTTGGAGACTCCTGCATTTCTTGGTTGAGTAAGAAGCAACCTACAATGGCGACATCGAGTTGTGAAGCTGAGTACAAGGTAGTTTTCAAAGCTACAATGGAGTGCATATGGTTGAGATGCCTATTGATGGATCTTTGCATGGAGATTGATGCTTCTACGCATATTCTCACTGATAGTCATAGTGCTTTGGCTCTTGCATTAAACCCAGTGTTTCATGCACGGACCAAACATATTGAGGTGCATTATCACTATGTGAGAGAGCGCCTTCATGTAGGAGATATTGATTTGGTATATGTGCCTACACAACATAATGTGGTAGACATATTCACCAAAGCTCTTCCACGGAAAAGTTTGAAGCTTTTCGCAAAGATTTAGGCTTATTACCTTGTGGGGGTTGATCTGTCACTTCCTGTATGTATTCCTTTCGCTTCTTTGCACGAGTTAGTCGTTTAAGCATGTCTACAGTTAAGGGTTCCAGATATAGCTTAACTCAACATCCACTAATATAATTAGGCAATACTTCACCTTCAAGAGTTGCTAGCTTAACCGCACAGCTAGTCGATATCCTATTGATGATCATGGTTCTGTAACCTTGTTTCTCTAACTTGCGGGCATGTCGTTTCAAAGTGTAAACTAGCACCAAATCTCCTACTTGTAATCCTTTGTCCTTAATATGAGCATCAAAGTAGGCTTTCTGTCTCTTCTTAGCGGCATAAATTCCTGCTGCTGCTCATAATCTTGTCTCTCCTAATCGTTCTAAGTCAAGTATTCTTGAGGAAAGCTCATGACCCGTCCATTCGTACTCCTGAGCGATTTTGAGTGTGGGTATCAAAAAGTCTAGAGGCAACACGACATTCTGACCAAACACCATTTGGAATGGTGTAGCATTAAGCATTGTTTTATAGGCTACACGATAAGCCCACAAGGCATGGTGTAATTATTGATCCCAATCCGAACATTGATTGTTCACAATTTTGGTGAGAATTTTTCACAAAATCTTATTAGTACTCTCATCCTGTCCATTAGCTTGTGGATGATATGGTGCCGATTTCTTGTGTACAACCATAAATTCGTGTAATAGATATTCAATAACCTTGTTTAAGAAGTGAGTACCCCTATCACTTACAAGCTTGATAGGAATTCCATATCTTGTGAAGACATTCTCGAACAAGAACTTAGCAGTGGTGTGTGCATCGTTTTTCTTGGTGGCCTTGGCTTCTACCCATTTAGTAAGATAGTCAGTGGCAACTATGACATACTCGGTATGGAAATTCTTTGTAGGGGGATTAATAGGTAATATGGGAAACACATTCGATGAAGGTAGTCAGAATTCCCTCAGAAGTCCAAGATACATCAAAGATGTCAAAGGTAGTTCACATGCAAACTTTGGAAGAAATCAGGAAAATCCAGGGTAGCGGTCAAATCTTGTCAAATTTTGGAAATTAGGGCAAAAATTTCAATATCTCCAAATCACATGAAACTTCATATACTTGTAAAGCCTATCAAAGGCAGTCTATGGCCTCAATTTCACATGTAAATGGATTTTCTAGCACATTGATATGTCGTGCATTTTGCAAAAAAAGTAATTTTTCCACTTAGAACCTACAAAATCTTATATAGGAATTTTTGTTAGCCATATGGTTTTGCATGTATAAAGATCATATGTGGCTACATATTTGTACAAATTTTCAAGGCTATCAGAGCTTCTTAGGCACCTTAAGGCCACCTTACAAGCTTCCAAATGTAGTCAAACTTGTATAACGGAGATTCATATGGGAGTTTTTCTTCATATTCCTAAAGGAGACGTTTCAAAACATAGCCCTACAAATTTTCATCTTCATCAAAGGATATTTGAAGGGTCAAAGAGCACAAAATCCAGTTTTCAAGGTCACAACAGTTTCCTAGAATAAGAAAATTGAAGGCTTCATAGGCTTCCACATAGCAAACAATGATTCAACCATGTTGTACGGTCAAGATGAGCTCACATTCAAGGGTGGAGATGCACTAAAGCATAAAGCGAGGATGTTCCACGAGTTTTTTCATCGGATAAGCCTTTTTTGATGATCAAGGATCAATAATGTAGAGTTTGTCCAAAAATAGTAGCTTATCTTATCCAAATTGATGTCAACACTCATCCAACCGTCCATAACAGCCCCAGATCAAATGGTGGAGAATGAAGGCGCCTATTTTTCCCCCCTTTGCCCTAGATATCATATAAGGAACCAATCCTATCCATCCATTTGATAAATCCAATGGTTGTAATCAAAAGCAGCTGCTCTTAGGGTTGAGAGTTGATTTCTCTAGATCCAAGGGCCCAAATTCATTCAAAAAACTATATAAACCCCCATCCAAACTCCTATAACATCATTTTTTAGGCATCCATAGGGCCCTTGCTAGCACATGATTTCCTTGAGACGATCACCCTCAGTTGAGCATGTGAGGATCCAAGGTGGGCTAGTAAGAGCATAGATTCTAGAATCAATTTTAATTTAGACTTCCACTCTAGGATAGGTTCATAAACCCAGTTTCTCTTTCTTTGCTTACCCTTAGTGGAGTGTGTGAGTGATTTAGAGTTGGTTTTATGAGTCTTAGACTGCTTTAGAAACACATTACGATCCTAGAAAGACATAGGGTCAATGAAGTGGAACCTATCCTCTTACGTGTGACATTCGGTTGAACTGTCATGGTGAGAGGGTCGTGCGGACCACATTTGACCAGTAGAATGCTTAGCTTGACGTTTCACAACATTCATGTATATGTATGTCATAACAATATCTTCTAATTCATGTCTCTTGTCTCTTGTCTCTTATTCTCTTATATGTTTTTACATGTCACCTTCTATATCTTTCTATGTGTGAGAAGGCTCCGCTGTCGGGAAGGTGCGGACATAAGGCTGGTGGATCAGTTAGCCACTAAATCCCTCGGCACACGCAGGGTGTATGAGACAATCGTAGGTGTTTTAGCTAAGTATATTTTTCTTTCGTCTAAGGAATCAGAAATTCTAACTTACTCTTAAATCTAGGAAATATGGAGTAGATAATTGAAAACACTTTAAACGTTTAAGAACCATAAGGCTGGGCTGCTCTATATCTATCAATAGCTTCTTGAGGTATAGGTAATATCAAAGTTTCCTCAGTTAATGTTTCTTTTATAATTTCGTCTTCTTGGATTTCTAAATGATTAGGTTGTGTACGCCTAATTAAGGGTGGTGGAAATGAATCTATGTTATCTTGAGGATCATTAGATGCGATTGAAAATAAGGCTATAAATCTATTCAGACAATAATCATGAGAAATTGAAATTAACGATTTCAGATAACATTGACAAGAATGATAATGCAAATTAGAATTGAATTAATGCTAATGACAATAATGGATGATTACAATGCTATAAAATGATATAATTTCTCTAAAAGATGGCTAACAATAAGTGAATCCTATACAAAGCTTAATCAAGGATAATTTCTATGGATTTAATTCAGATTGTTGGATAATTGAATTGATGAAATCTTCACTTTGCTTCACTTCACTGCACTTCAATTGCTTTTTAATCTTCAATGTTTCTGTAAAGGAAACATTAGCAATATTAGTAATCTGACAAGAAATTAATGAAAAAAATAAAACCCATACTTTACATACATTAAAGCACACACATGCTAACATACTTTCATGCACTTCTAAATACCTATAACCATGCACACACTAATGCACATGCTAAGATGCATATCTTCTAATATACATAAACATTTAATCATGCACATGCTCCAAAGCACTTGCACACTCATGCACATCCATGTTCATGTATACTACCATGCATATGCACTTACTTACTCACATGCACATGCTTTTACACTCATACTAATATTTTCCTTTACACACATTTTTCATGAATATTTAACGCACTATATATGTTAATGCATATTAACTATACATACACTTCCATGCATATGTACTCTACACATTAAAGTTTCATACATCAATATACTAAATATCTAGAAAAGGAACTAAGCAATGAACTAAATAAATTACTGAAGTAATCAATACTTAAATGAACTTTCATTATCTCTCTCCTGACTCCCTCTCTATCTTTCTCTCTTTCTCTCTTTCTCTATACCTTTTTCTCTCTCTCTTTCTGCTTCTCTCTCTCTCTCTCTTTCTGCTTCTCTCTCTCTCTCTCTCTTTCTCTCTTGTGGCGCTATCAATTGCACGATCTCTCTCTATTTTTTTTTCGAAATGCGCGCACTACAGCCAGGAGGAAGGGACAAATGGTAAAAGAAACTCTCCTCGTTTATCTCTTTCTCAGTACCAAATGTTCAGTGAGTAGACGCTCTGTTGAGCCATTCTCCAGATCAACAAGCTTAGGAGACGACATAGTGCCAAAGTCAGCACGATCGTCAAGCATGGAATCCTCGTAAGTATGAGTGTCATAGAGGTCCATATCTCCATCGACTGAATCATTACGATCCATCCTCACAGAAATTTATTGGGCAGATGTTAATAAGCTGCGCTACTATGCAGAAGAACTATGCTAAGTAAACGGCAACAGCAGGAGACAGCCTAGCATGAACGACTTAACGAGCTTCAGGGACTGCAGAGGAGGAAAGATCAGCATGATCAAGAGGCTACAGCAGTCAGGATTTCGAGGCTAAGAAAATCCCAAGTCGAATTCCTTGAACGCAGAGGAGACGCAGACTTTGGAGGTCGTGAACACAGCCTTTTAGGTGCAAAAAGAGATAGAGAGCACGGGAATGCAGTAGCAGGTCATGAAACAGAACAGTGGTAAGACCCAAGCGTTTCCGAGCCATAAGCAAGTCTGCATGCACACGGGGAGTCTCCCGGGGCTTAGGCGCGCCAAACATGCACTCTCTACAAGCTCTCTCTATTGAGAAGGGAAGGAAAATCATAAATACTCTTTTCATCATACAAAAGAAAGAAAGTCAAGAAGAAGCAGAGGTAAATACCTGTAAAGGAAACATTAGAAAAAACTAGAGCATAGCACACATTTATATGCATACACAAGTCATTTCTAATCCACTCTTTTTGAACTTGCTTTAATCATCAATCACACTTTTGCCCATGAACATTCACCACACTTTAAATTAGCTTTATTCACATAACTTACTTTCACCTCTCTTTTCATCTACACTAATTCTCTCCATTCCTTTTCATTAACCAACTTTTTCACTTTAAGTGCATCTTCCTTTCAGACCACTCCTTAATTCACTTTAATTCCACATTACTCACATACCATTCTTTTTCCTAGCACTCATATAGACCACTAGTTAATTATCCACTTCATTTTCTTTTTAATTCTATTTACCCTAAATTTCTCAATTAAATAAATCATTTAAATTAAGCTTAGGTTAAGCTTTTAATTAATTAGAACCTTAGTATTTAAATGCACACATATGATTAAAGTAATTCTTAATAGCATAGTTTAATTTTTAATTCATAAATATTTAATGTATAGATTAATGTATTTGAATAACAACTATTCTAGCCCTTGAAACATACTAAAATCCTAGAAAACCTATTAAAACCCTTCAGAAACCCATGAAAACCCTTTAAAACTCTTCTGAACCCTATCATTAATCCATTAACACTTAAATAAACCCTAGCATTAACCCATTAGAATCTTTTGAGACCCTTTGGATTAACCCAACTGACATAAAATCATATCAACTTATGAAATCCTAGGGTTAAATACCCATGATTCTTGAATGTATGAATAAAATAACTCATTAAATATGAAATTAGAGTAAACCCTATTATGAACATGTATTCTTTATCATTTCCTGTTCCTGCAAACACTTCAAAAGTAGTCAATTCCAATCAACACAACTGATCAACAGTGAAATAAAAGGTTAGAGTTCACCAATAAAGTTATTTTCATTTTCTCTGGTCATCAACTGGAAAGTTGAAAACTTTTCGACACCGCAATATTGCGTTGAAATAGTGAGGATGATCCATTAAGGTTGAGAGAATAATTTTCTATTCATTCATAAATCATGACCACGTGCATTCATACCACCCACAAACACCCATGCATATGTTTTAGTTTTGAAAGTGTATAAGAAGCTCCATTCTTGGACCATTCTTCCTTTCGAAAATGATTCATGTGTGTGGTTTTAGTTTTTTTCTCATCATGGATACATTCCATCCAAAAGAACCTATGCATATGAATTAAATTTGGAAAGTGTATAAGAAGCTCCATATTTTTGGACCATTCTTCCTTTCCGAATTGATTCATGTGAATGGTTTCTTTTGTCCTCGTCATTCATGTTCATGCGTTTATCTTGCATTCATATGTTCCATTTTCTATAATCAAACCATGACATCTCTTCTCCCCATACCCAACTTCATCTTCACCTTCACATTTTTCTATTACATAAACCTTCCAACACTCACTAGCTTCATACACTCTGCGTGTGCCGCGATCAGACCCGATCCACCCGGATTGCGATCACCTCCACACCAGAAGTGGTGACTATTTACATTCATCTGAAGACCGAGCCTTACGCTGCCATAGTTGTCGAATTCTTGTTTGTCTACCCAATTTCCGCTCCTAGATGGGTGGTAATTCCTGTGTGTGTTCGGTAGGGTGTGCTGACTCGCACAAGATTGGGGGGGCTTCTGTCACGTCCAACATCTCTCTGTATCGACTTTGGAGGGATAGTTCATGATATTGTCCTACAAGTTCCAACTGAAGCACACTTTTGTGAAGATTTAAATTCACCGAGTAATGGTATAACCATTCCTGGCCTAGGATCATAGGTTCTATTAGATCGTCATCATGGCAAACCAGCAGTTTTATTGGCAAGGTCACGTTCTCTATGGAGATCGGTAGGTCAACTTCACCTATGCAAGGGGTTTCTAACCCGCCTAGTCCTATGAGATAGGCTTCGAGAGGCTTAATTTCATACTCCCTACAAAGCGAGAGTCGAATTGCATTTGTTGTTGTACCAGAGTCGATTAAAGCCTTACATTGTGTGCGCTTGGGTTCCTATCCTCGAGTGATATCAGTGAATGGTCTCCTATCAATGATACTGGGAACATCTCTTCCTCCAAGTTGGCACATAGCTACAGTATATCGCCGGGCGTCCACCGATTGAGGTTCTCTACTTAGTCCTCTCCTTCGTAATCTCATTCGGTTAATGCGTTCCAATTCTTTTGCTTGGGCTTTAGCTCTGATTCGTTCCTCTTCTTCCTTTTGCTTATTTGCACGAGTTAGTCATTTAAGCATGTCTACAGTTAAGGGTTCCCGATATAGCTTAACTCGGCGTCCGCTAATATAATTAAGCGATACTTCACCTTCAAGAGTTGCTAGCTGAACCGCACCACTAGTCGATATCCTATTGATGATCATGGGTTCGTAACCTCATTTCTTCAACTTGCAGGCATGTTGTTTCAAAGCGTAAACTAGCACCAAATCTCTTACTCGTAATCTTTTGTCCTTAATATGAGCATCAAAGTAGGCTTTTTTGGTGTCTTCTTAGCGGCATAAGTTTCTGCTGCTGCTCATAGTCTTGTCTCTCCAAATCGTTCTAAGTCAAGTATTCTTGAGGAAAGCTCATGACCCGTCCATTTGTACTCCTGAGCGATTTTGAGTGTGGGTATCAAAAAGTCTAGAGGCAACATGGCATTCTGACCAAACACCATTTGGAATGGTGTAGCATTAAGCATTGTTTTATAGGCTACACAATAAGCCCACAAGGCATGGTGTAATTGTTGATCCCAATCTGAACATTGATTGTTCACAATTTTGATGAAAATGTTGCACAAAATCTTATTAGTACTCTCAGCTTGTCCATTAGCTTGTGGATGATACGATGCTGATTTCTTGTGTACAACCATAAAGTCGTGTAATAGATATTCAATAACCTCATTTAAGAAGTGAGTACACCTATCCCTTACAAGCTTGATAGGAATTCCATATCTTGTGAAGACATTCTCGAACAAAAACTTAGTAGTGGTGCGTGCATTGTTTTTCCTGGTAGCCTTGGCTTCTACCCATTTAGTAAGATAGTCAGTGGCAACTATGACATACTCGCAATGGGAATTCCTTGCAGGGGGATTAATAGGTCCTACAAAATCTATTCCCCACTTTGAGAATGCGCACCCTCCCGTCATGGGTCATAGGGGCATCTCATCCCTGCGTATGGGATACTGAGTCCTTACATCACATCATTTTACGTAGGTGTGGGCATCCATATAAAGAGTGGGCCACCATAATCCTGAAAATAGTATGGCCTTGGTAACGCGATTGCGTCCAAAATGCCTTGGTGTGCAGCTTCCAATAGGTTAAGATAGTCACTTTTGTGCACACATATCCTCAGATAACCGTCTGGTCCTCGCTTATACAAACTATCACCAATGAGCTTGTATTCTAAGGCCTTTTGTTCTAAGCTGCATCTATGTGCTATAGTCATGTCCTCTGGAAATGTCTTTGTCCTTAGGTAAGTAACTAAAGGCTCACTCTAGTCTGGAATTAGGGTCACCTGATATAAAGTAGCATGTTCTATTGGGGGTCTATCACAACACTTTGGACATTCGTCACACAGTTGTCGGACATCTTTTTCCATTGTCGGCCAATACACACCTAACCTCTTTAAGTTTGATAAAGTTGCTTTGTCTAGAATGGTGTTGCTTTATTGCACCTACATGTGCTAATTGCAACCAATTGTTATACTCCTGTTCTTCTACACAACAGGCAAGGATATTGTGATGGTCTTGCCTATAGAAACTTCTTGCGAGAAGTTGATATCTCTGTGCTCTCACTACCTCTTTCTCTTAGGTTCTTACTTGAGGATTCTTAGGTCCATATGTCAGTACTGGAACTAATGACTTGGCCCACTCAGGGACAATCTCGACATTGAAGAGATAAGCATATGGTAGCTCTTCTGCTACCCCAATAGTTGCTTCTCCTGAAGTTATCCTAGAAAGGTGGTCTTCTCTTAAGTGTGCTTTCCCCTTTTTGACTACAACTTCAAAATCATACTCCATCAAGAGTAAAAACCAACGTATTAATCTACCAGTGTTGCATGGTTTGTTGACCAAAAACAAAAGAGCTTGGTGGTCAGTAAAAAATTTAAACTTATTTGCCAATAGATAATGGCGAAAATTCTTCACTGCATAGACCATTCCTAGTCTGTGTCGCCCAGTAGTGGTGTAGTTTCTCTCTGCAACGTTCAACTGCCTACTGGCATATGCAAGGGCAAATCTATATTTCCTTCCTTTGTGGGTTGTGCCAACACACATCCTATGGCATGATTAGAAGCACCTACATGTACATGAAAAGATTTATTCCAATCAGGCACAGCTAGAATAGGTGCAAAACACAAACATCATTTAAGCTCACTAAAGGAACTCTCGTATTCTTCTATCCACTCAAAGTTGGTTAGCAGGTTGTAGAAAGGTTTAGCGATGATTGCATACATATGTATGAAACATCGGTAATAACCGTAATGGCCCATAAATGTTTGTGCTTCTTTTATGTTCTTTGGCCTGGGTAATTCTATGAATTACACATACCTTATCTTCATACGTGGAGATTCCATTTTTTGAAATTATATGACCAAGTATCTTGCCTTGTCTTACCATAAAAACACACCTCTCAGGGTTTAAACAGACTTGATATTCCCTACACTTTTCAAAGATGCGTTCAAGCTCAGGGATATGCTATGATCTACGCAGTAAGTGAGCACACAGGTCATCCACATACACTTCTAAGTTCTTTCTTAAAAAATCTTTGAACATGTGGCACATCAACCTTTGGAAAGTTGCAAGTGCATTCGTCAGCCCAAAAGGCATTACACAAAATGCAAAGATACCCCACTCAGTGGCAAATGCCATCTTGTGTTGGTCCTCGGGGGCAATGGCAACTTGATTATAGCCTGAGAACTCATCAAGGAAGTTGTACACTTCCTTCCCTGCAACTCTTTCCAACAGGTGTTCTGTAATGGGTAGAGGGTAACTAACCCTAATGGTGGCAACATTGACCTTCTTTAAGTTAATGCACACTCGCAGCTTACCGTTCTTCTTAGGCACGACGATGGGTGAGACCCATTCAGTGTGTTCTATTTTGTAGATGAATCCGGCTTCTATGAGTCTATCTATTTCTTCCTTGATTTTCAATGCATAATTGTCATTATACTTATAGGGCTTTTGCTTAGTGGGTCTTGCCTTAGTGGTCATGGGTATCCTATGGGAACATATGTCAGGATCTACCCCTTTCAAATCTTTGTAACTCGATGCAAACACATCCCTATACCTCTTCAATAGAGCAATCAAACTTTCTTCCTCCTCGTCAGTCAAATCATGTCCTATGTACGTGCATCGTTCTTCTCCATCCTTGATTGCCACTACGACTTTCTTTGTGGTTTCCTTATTGCCATACGCTTCTCCAGAAGTTTTATCTCTTTTCGGCATCCTGATCATGATTTTTCAGTCTTCCACCACTTATTTCCTAAAGTTTTCTGGCACTTCCATCAAGGGTTCTTCTTCCTTGGTTTTCACACTCTTTTCCTTCCTCACCTTTTGATCTTGTTGACTGGAACTTGAATTTTCCTTTTCCTTCCTAGGGGTGGTGAGGTCTGGGGACATGGCTTCTACCCAGCCTACAAATTTCTCTTCCAATGAACATTCAGGTATGTCTGAATCTACTTCCCATTCCTCGTCGTTCACCTGTTTACTTCGTTCCAAGATTTCTTCTTTAAGATTACCCTCTTTTGTTTCTTCTCTTACTAGGCTTACAATGAAGATGGATATATCGTAGCCATCTTCATCACAATGGGGGGTCCATTGTTCTTCATTCATTGCAATATCCATAGTCGCTAGGATCTCCACCCAGCCATGGGGTTCAAATTCCTTGTCTGGAAATACTACCGGAGCGTATGCTGGGTCCTCCACAGGTCTAGAGGTGTGACCTACTCCTGACATTCTGGCTTTTGCACGTTCCTCTTCCTTGGCTGCAATTTTACACATCCACAGGTGTGTATCCTCATGCAACCATGATGGATCTGATCTTAAAGAATGTACCGATTCCTTCTCCCCTTCGTTCCTATGTACTGTATTCCATTGCAAAGGTGGTATGTCCCTATGTGAATAATATGTGAGGTTCACTTTCATGGTTACTCCTAGGTGTTGTAAGTACAAAGAATTGGTTCCCCAGTCTTGTAGTACCTGTGATTGTCGAATAAAAGGTCTACCTAAGAGCATCTTGTACGCTTGATTCTTTCCAAAATCGCATATTGCAAAGGTGTGATCAAATTCTACTCCACAAATGGATATGGTAATTCCTTCCAATAGTCCTAAGGGTCTTTCTATATGTCCGTCTGCCATGTGCAACTTCATTCTAGTAGGTATAAGGGCGGGTTTTCCCCAATGTTTCCATAGAGAAGTGGTCGCGATAGCTACTCCTGCACTTGTATCTAGGATGGATTTGGTAGTGTGATCCTTGTATGTAATGGGTAAACAAGCATTACCTTCCTCTCCTTCACTCGCATCTCCCACTTTATCTAGGGGTATTTTAGGCACCTTTCCTCGTGCACTTGGTCTAGAGGAGGTTGTGGCTATTTTTGGGAACTGGTTTGCTACATGTTTCCATAGTTCAGGTTTGATCTTCAACAACTCGTCCAAAGTTAAATGGCATTGAACTTTTGTGTTCCTAATAGCTTCTGTATTCCTAGAAAGAACTGAGTTATCTCCCCTTACTCGAATAGTGGGGGCTTTCACTTGAATTGAACAGTTTTCCCAAGGGCCCGTAAAGTGAGGTAACTCTTGCAAAGATTTGGATTCAAAACTAGTGTGCTCACTTGGCCAGTCATCCACTTGATCTCCTTATATCGATGGGATGTCTGCAGGGAACTGTTCTCCTGAGTCATCAATATCGAGTATAGGTGGTTGAGATTCTTGTTCCTGTCTCCATCTTTCTTGTTGAATCTCTTTCAAGATGGCATATGAATCCATATAACCCGTTTGATGATTTTCTAAATTCGACCTAGCCCGTTCGAATAGAGTGGCCTTCAAACATTCAGTTTGGCTAGTTTGTGTGCTAGAACTTACTTTCACAGGGTTATATACGACTTGTCCTAGCTTCTCTAGTAGTCCTTGAAAATGTAACTCAAGCTTGGCCATAATTTCCCAATTGAGGTATTGTGATGCCTCAAACATTGCCTTGGCTAATTCCACCATTTTCATACATAGTTCGGTTCTCTCAATTTCTAAGTCAGCTCTTGGGTAATTCTTGCTAGATTCTCCTACTTGTGGTCCTTCTTGTATTCTCGCTTGATAAGCTTTGAACATCATATCAAGGTTTTCTGGGGTGAGGTCTGCTAGTACTGATCCTGGTTTAGAGGTGACTATTCGTGGTTCAACCTCCTGTGATGCCATTTCTAAGATTTTAGCTCTGGTTTCCCTTAGGCTTTCCTCTAACTCGTTGATCTTTTTACCCCATTTTCTCTTGTGCCTCCAATAATAATAATGTGAAAAAGAAGTAAATGCTTCCTATAATCATATTTATGAACAAATATATAACAACCATACTAGATATTGTGATAAAGATGAAACCAAAGATATTGAATCTCATAGAAGTATATTTAACTATTCCTTCCAAGGTCGACATAACACCCTTGGAGTTTTTCAAGATCTTTATTATTTCACGAGCTGAACCCCAAATAGTCATTGTTTGATGTCTTGTTCTTCAAGCATAATGTTTTTTCCTTTGTATTGAAAATTCCAAAGAGGCAATCAAGTTTGGTTTTTTTTGAGACATAGCATAATATTCACAAGATTGTTAGCCTTCTTGTAGACAAGGGCGTTGGCCTATATGGATGCATACTTGTCGAGAATCACAAATGGAAGGCAACAAGATTAAATGCTCAAGGATAAGGTAGCCCAAAATTGATACATATTAATGCTAGTAATTGCTAAAACAATGAAGGCCACAAATGACTTATATAGAATCATATGGTGGCGCACTTGCTCCATTCTCTAAAAATGTCCTTGCATGAGGCGAAGATAAACATCCCACCATAATTGTAAGCAACACTTGTCATGCCCTATACCACTCTTCAGGACAATAATGTTTTAGGAGGGGGAAGTGATACCACCCTTTTTTTATAAAGGAGGTTTGCAAGACACCTACTCCCCCCGACTTTAACTTTGAAAGAACAACTACATGTGAATGGGCATAGTACTAGGTGGACCCTTCATATCCCACAAAGCAGGGGTTAGACAGGATCACAACTGGTAGGCTGAGATGGCTAAAGAACAAGAGTAATGGGATCAAGTTAAAAATTGAAGCAATCAAAAAATCAAGGCACTATTTCTTCTTCATTGTGTTGCTTTGAAAATACTCGTCCATTACATGACATCAATAAAAGCTCTTACAATGGAAAGAATCTTCCCATCTTTGTAGAAGAAGAAGCTTATATATTAACCAATTAAATTACCTTGAAGACTTGATTTTATTTTTGGAAGGTGGTACGTAGGGAAAGCACTATCAAAGCCAAAGCTCCCTCATTTTAGAGAGACTTTCTATATCTTTTTTGACACTTTGGAGACTCAATGAAGTGACTATAAATCTTTTTCTCCAAAAGAATTCATAATTGTGTCTTATCTACAAGTTTGCTTTTGAATTCATGTCTTCTTCCTAATCCCTATCTAGAATCTCATTTATTTATTTATTGAATATGAATCCTATATGGAAAAGTGATCATATTCTTGGATGGGTCTTACTCCAAATTGACAAGTAATTGTTAATCTTGGTCTATTATGAAGAGAAGAACATTAAGTTGAATATTTTCCTCTTTGTTTGAAGCTCACTCTACTCACATTCATGAACTCATTTGGGCCATGAAACATGTCAACTTTCCCCTCTTTTTTCTTTATAACCATGGTAAATATCTCATTACCTTTCTAGTTTCCACATAATCTTTTTCTCTTGATATATGTCAAGGGATTCTCCCTTCCCCTTTGCTTGTCCAAAGGTATTTGTTCCATATTGTTACTCTTAGGAATGAAAGGAATCGACAGGGACCCTTGTAAATGTGAAGGATATTTACCTTTCTCGTGTGTGCAAAGGGGCCACTTACTCGTATGATCATTGGCTCTATAGATATAGTACAACACTCCCATATATGGCCCTTGTGTGTCGACTATCTACACCATCTAGGGTCCCACTACCTTAACTCATTCTCCAAAACATCTCAACTAGTCGCATCAGGGTTTGGGTAGGCCTTGAACCCATGATCTCTTCCCTAGAGTCCACATTGCCATGTTAGCTATGTTAAAAACTATACCATGTGTGGATTCTAGGGAAGCTTGGATAGGCATTGAATCTATGACTGGAGCCCACATTGCCATGTTAGCTATGTCAAAAACTCTACCATGTGTGGATCCTAGGGAAGCTTGGGTAGGCATTGAATCTATGACCTTTTGTTGGAGCCCAAGAAGTTTGCCTCTAGAGCCATGCTAGCTGGGTTCCATTAAGGATGCATGGGATTTCCTTTCTTTTCTTTGAGATCGTTGAAACCTTCAAATTTGCAATGTCCATAAGAGATTGTTCTCAATATTTGTGATAACCATGTTAGCTATGTTAAAAACTATACCATGTGTGGATTCTAGGGAAGCTTGGGTAATTGAATCTATGACTGGAGCCCACATTGCCATGTTAGCTATGTCAAAAACTCTACCATGTGTGGATCCTAGGGAAGCTTGGGTAGGCATTGAATCTATGACCTTTTGTTGGAGCCCAAGAAGTTTGCCTCTAGAGCCATGCTAGCTGGGTTCCATTAAGGATGCATGGGATTTCCTTTCTTTTCTTTGAGATCGTTGAAACCTTCAAATTTGCAATGTCCATAAGACATTGTTCTCAATATTTGTGATAAATGTTTTTATTCTTCTCGGAAAAAAGGAAAGACACCATTTATCTATAATATCTCGAATCTGGTAAATCTCTTGACATCATAAAGATTTTTCAAACACGTACAACGTGTTGACGGCTGTATCTAATGATTCTCTACACTCAGGCTCAGCAGTAACAGTCATACATGGCAATGGTTGCGGCCTCGATGCTTTACCCTGCCATTCCGAGTTCTAACGGCTCGATTATACGACTGACACTGTGCAGCTCTAATCATTTTTCTGGTACCTTGCTGTGCGAGAGGGACAGTTGTGCATTTCCTTTTTTATGAGTCATGCGTTGCATTTCAGCAACATACATCAATAAGAACTCGTCATTTCCGTTTCTCTTAGAGATCGGGTGCTGCTACGTGGAGACATCAGCATAATGCTCACATATGCATTGGTCAATTGATCTTTAGAAGCATATGTATGAATTTATTGTCTTGCTCTACTTAAAAATATGTGCTGCTTCGTTGGTGAAGATATGTTTCATAGAAATTCCCTATATTGGAGCTTCAATCACCTTCTGAACATATTATTTTCTTCAAACGTTTGCATCATTGTTATAATTGAGAGATTTTCAGTTTGTCAGACGCGTGTATACCTTTACTAGAGCTTTTTTTGTTTTTTTTATTGTACCAGTGAATGTGAAAGACTTTGTCTCAATCAAATGCCGGAGTTTTCCATCGCAATTGACAAGGGGATCGTCACTGAAGGGAAACACAAGACAGGCCGATGAAGAGGCAGAAGAACCTGGTCTAGAATTCATGGGAAGCATAGAAGATAACCAGAATGAGATGAGAAATTTGAGTAGATCAGAAACTGACTCTTTGCACGTATCAGGACAAAATGATTCAAATTTCATAGATGCTAGTAATGTTGATAATATGGGAGATAAACAATCAGAAGACAATGAGAGTGATGATGAATTAATATCAGGGGAGACAGCTATGAAAGGAAGCATAATTGCTGGTCTGCTTCTGGTAGGAGTTGTTGGTGGGTTTGGAGCTGCAAGTTATATTTACAAAGACCAAATCAACGACTTTCTGTTAAAATTCTCAGATTTTATAGAAGGTAAATCTCTTGGTCATTTTGTTCACTTCCAACTTGAAAAGACTTAGTTAAGTTTTTGTATCATGCTGCTATATATTGATTGACTCACAACACGTGTGTAAAAAGTGTTGTAGGTCTTATTTTTGGTTTTGACAAGTGTTGATACCTTGATGATGGCATCAATTCCATTTGGTGTATTTGTTAGCCAAAAATGCAAGTAAGTTGTTGGTTTTTAGGCCCACAATAGATATAGCTCCAAATATAGAGATGTAAAGAGCCATGCTCCAAATATAATCTTTACATTCTAGGATTGGAGTTACAAGTTAGCATAGGAATATGACATGATATATAAGTCTTCCAATAACTCCACAAATCTTCAAAGGCTGATGTGTATGTGTATGCTCCTCCAAAAAGATAAGTTCCTCCAAGCAAGTAAATTGAAAATACTTACAACAATGAAGATACAAGCTATAGCACACCTTGAAGTTGATGAAGCAGCACACCTCCACCTCCTTCAAGTTGAAGGAACACCACCTCTCCAAGCTAAGACATGGAGAGCTCACTCCCAAGTGATGCTTTAAGTGTTCAATACTTGGTCGTTATATAGATCTTCTGCCTCTTGCAAAAATCAGCTAATGAAAGCCTTCTAGATGCTTTTATGATTTTGCTTTGCGAAAAAGCCAACTTGGCTTTTGCTTTTGTCTTCTAAAGTTATGTGTGAGTTTTTTAACTTACCACATGACAGAATAATAGGATCTATTACATAAGATTTGAATGTGTCATATTTGCTTTTCACTTTTAAAGTGCTTTTCACTTTTAAAGTGCTTTTCAAACTAAACCTGAAAATTAGGGTTTGATATTTGACCATGATTTTTGACCCAACAAATCCACAAGTGTTGTATTGGATAGCTCTTATGGAGATCTACCACCATCATCTACTAAAAGTTTATGAGCATATCTTTACCATTTCCTAGAAATGGGACCATTTTTGACCATTTTCAAGAGATGAATTTATCTTCTTTGTAAACTTGCAAGTAGGTTCCCTAGTGGAAGGTTTCCCTATTTGACATATTTACTAACAATTCACCCCTGGTGGAAGGTTTCCCTCTTTGACATATTCTCTAACCGTCCCCTCCGAACTTGACACTAGAGGAATATGTCACATAAGTATATTTGTTGTAGTTATTTGTTTTAGGTGTGTGTATAATTTTCACAGATCATGCAAAGTATCCACCAACAAGGACTTCTGACATGAAGAGCACTCTCATAACACACATCACAAAGAGAACTCACACATCCCCCACTCTTCTCAACCAAGTTCTTCATGGAAGGATAGAGATAACCATAGGGTGCTATGTAATTAAATAAGATATAGACTCAAACATACTCCCAAGATTATCAAGGTTGGTCAATTCTTCAAATCAAGGTTATATGCTTTCATCTACACCTATTATACACACACACACACACACACACACACACACACACACATACAAGGTGGTGTTAAATTTACCACATTTTGATCTTGTATAAGTTTCACCATGTAAAAAACAAAACCCCTCCTTGCTCACACAAATCTTCCTCCATGACCACCAAGTCGTGTTTGTCAACTCTCATGCATGGTTTGAGTGACTAACTTCAAGGAGCACTAGAAGGTGATTAGTGGTTGAACATCCCTTCACAATTACATATCCAAGGATCAATGCTCTCCAAGCTGTTTTTGACAGTTAATTCCAACAAATCCAGCAAAAGAATATAAAATTTCAGCAATAAGGTAGAATTTCTTACATGTATATAATGGCCACACTTTTGTTGTTGCTATAATAGCTGCAAGCTGCCATGTTTTTCTTCAATTTCACCCCTCATGAAGTGTAACTCTTTAAAATAGTATTCAACTTCTTCATATGGATCGATGATCACTGCGGAATATGTGGCTCAGGTTGATTTGAACCTTCCATGAAGATTTAATCTTCTTACATGTGGCCAAATTTTCTATGTACTCTATGTTTTCCTGCTCAAATACCAATTGCTTGTTTTTAGGCCCACAATAGATATAAATACAAAGAGAAAATAGAGACAATATGAAGAGAAGATTGCACATGAGAGACATGTAAGAAGCCATGCTCCAAATATAATCTTTACATTCCATTATTGAAGTTAAAAGATAGCATAGGAATTATGAATATGAAATGATGTACAAGCTCACTAGCAACTCCACAAATCTCCAAAAGCTGTAGTGTATGCTCTTCCAAAAGATAAGTTCCTCTAAGCACGTACCACAAGGTGGGTCATAGGCCGTAATACGTATTTGTTCTCCGGTCACCTGAAGTGCTCTGCATACACTGTGGTCGGTGTGAGATGGTGCTTTCCATGGGATAGAGGATGGTATCTCTATATCAATGTTGGAGATTGCCTTGTGAGGAGGATCATCTCTGCACATGTTCGTGTTCTGCATACACTGCGATTGGTGTTATATGGTGATTTCCATAGAATAGAGGATAGTATCTCTATATCAGTGTTGGAGATCGCCTTGTGAGGAGGATCACCTTCCTCCATGACCATCGACAAGATCTATCATGTGATAGGAAACTCATTCCTTGGGTTGAGCCATCGATGACATTTACCTAGTGATGAGGATCCTCAAGGGTCATGTAGTGATATTTATCATGAGGTTGAGGAATTTTGTTTTACAAGAGGTTGTTTGGGAGAGGTGCATCCACTATGTATTATTAGATACGTTGCATCATTTGCATGTTATTTTTGTTTGATTGTGAAGTCATTTATGGATTTTTATTACATTCTTCTTTGCATTTTTTTCACTTACGAGACCACGATTCGGTCTTTGTTTTTGGCATGGTGTGGATGTACTCTACCAAAGAGGTTTGTGAGTGACCGTAGGTGGGGTCATGACACTTATTTTAGAAGGGACATGTGTTGTCGCACTCCGTGCTAGGAAATCTTGAGAGATTAAGGACTAGAAGGAGTAGAGTAGTGCTATGGGATGAGTTGATCATTCACACAATGATGGGCACCTTTAGGGTGAGCCATGTTTATGGCATGACCATTAGAGACTGTGTTTGGCCATTGGCACCTTTATTCTGTTGCTGATGGATATGGGATAACAAACATGGTTCTAGCCCATATATGGTGGACATAGGAGGAGTTTGTTAGTGATATAGGTACTGCAATGGCATCTGACCTATTCTTTTGTAGTGAGCCATTAGCTTTATGTTGGATTGATGCATTGGGCCACAAAAGTTTTGTGCTCATGAGGCATAAGAGTTTGGGTGATTCTAGCCACCGGTTGACGAATATTCCTTTGTGGGTTTGACTTCCATTGGCAATTATGTCGAGGTGGACTTTTGAGATACATTTATGGGGGCATTACATGATGGTACTTATCACCCTTGGCTCTATGAGGTGTGCTCTTTTTGGTTCTATAGAGATCTCAACTATGTGCATCTTTCCCTTAGAGGGGATTGGCATATGCTTGTGATCTTTTGGGATCAGGCAATAAGTCCAAGAGAGTTTTTGTGACTTGGTAGTCTAGGACCCGAGTACCTATATGACTGGTAACAATGAGAGAGATGGTAGGAAGATATTCTAGAACTATCGGATTGCTTCTCAAATAGGGTAAGGTAGGCACGGTCTAGGGTGAGAATATATTAACTGTTCTGCCTCATCACTACTTGGTGCATCTTGATCCTAGTAGGCTGATATCTGTGCATCGGCACAAGATGGGGGACCTTTTGTATGAAGCGTCCATTGATATGCATATGGTATCGAGCCAACATAGGTTGGGCACAAGGTACGTGCATATACTTGAGACACTCCCGTATGGGGTATCCATAGCCATGCCAGTTTAGATTGGGGACAGGGTACATCCATGGGATGGAAACCTCCATCTTGTTGCCACGCCAATTTAGATTGCATGGATGGAAACCTTTGCCTTGAGGTATCTATCTAGGTGCATGTGGTGTTATGCTTGCAGTGGCCAATCACATAGCACCTACATGTATATTGTCTCTTGTGAAGAGCAGAGATAGCAAAGAGCTAGCACCACTATGGACTCTATCATGAGATTTGACCCTTTATAGGTCATAACACCATTGCGGTCATCGCGAGATGAGTCCTGTCATGGCCAGGGTCCTAGTGTCTAGTCCCACTTTCAAAAGCTTTGGGCTTTGCTCACCTTCTTGTGGGACTGTTAAATGCATTCTATGTTGTGCTCGAAAGAGAGTTAGTGTATTGCCAACTCTTGGCACTCGGTTCCATTGTGAGACCCATTAGTCATGACCAAAAAGGGAACTGTTAATGCCATGGAAACTCTTGGCATTTGGTTTCCATATCCTGAAATCATTTAGAAATTAAAGGATCCATTGTACACGTAACTTAAGACTTTGAAGAATATGTTGGTGTTGTGATGATCATGCATTTGTTGATGCCGATTGATCATAGATGACATAGCTAAATGAGATACATATGAGTTCAAACACTCATAGGAGATAATGCGTAGATAAAACTTGATGCAAAAGAGTGTGCCCCATGTGTGATTATAAAGCCTTAAGGCTTCCATGCATGAAAAATTATGAAAAAGCACTAAAAGCTGTGTGATTAGCGATTTGTGTTTCGTCGAGCTAGGTGCAAGTAGTATTAGCCTTAGGATTGGGTGTGTTTTTATGATTTAATCTAAGCCTTACAATTATAATACTAGTTTCAAGTGAAAAGCACTCTCAATAGCTGAGAACTATGGTTTGATTTTCGAGGGGTATTCAAATATGAGATGGCTAAGTGTTATGTATGGTTAGATAGCTCTTTTGAAGTACTTTAAGAATATGCCATAAAACATTTTGACAATCTTCGACCATGAACATTTTTGGAAAATGGTGAATTTAGAATTTTGGGGTTTGCTGCAGTTTAGGGTTTTATCCACAATTTGACATTGTTTCCAACAATCCCCCGTTAATGTCATTTTTTGGTAAGATTTAATAACTTGAGACATATAAAGCTCAGCTCGTGTTGGAGGGGTTACAACTTTTCCTTCTCTTTTATATGGCTGAATGAATGGATCCAATATTCCTTTTTTTAAATGCATAATTATCAGATTTTATAAAATCTGAGATTTTTGAATTTTTTTCATCAATTTGATTTTCAACAATATAAGCATTTCATGAGAGCAAAATTTTACTTGTATCTGGGACATAGAACCTATAATCTTTGCGTTCAACACCCTAACCAACAAAAACAGCTTTGATTGCTTTTTTATCAAGCTTATCATGATCCTTCTGTTGGAAGTGAGGTAGGCCCAAATAATAATCATAGGTAATTTCCCAAATCTTTCTAACACTTAGAACCTTAGCACACACACACCTTGACTAAATAACGAGATGAGTAGACAACGAAATAGAGGAGACAAGGTATACTCCTCACAAAATTAATCCTGAATGAAAATGTACAATGGAAATAATGATACGAATATGAATTTAGGCTAAAAGAAAAGGGTTCTAGGTATAAAATTTAGAGAAAAGTGCCTGTGAGAGTGTGTGTAAGAGAGTATGTGCAAATTGGAAGTGAAGAGTGTGTGTAACAGAATATGTGCAAATTGGAAGTGAAAGAACTGTTTATAACAGTCTAGCAACAATCCCTCACTAAATATATGTCTTCTTTGTTGTATAAGCAGCAGTAAAACTTCCTCAACTGTTGAAGCAAGAGGTAAAAACCTGGTACAGCAGCAACAGAAGAAAAAACAGAATATAGAAGCTAAAACTTACAAAAATCAGCTATGCACACAAGATGTGTGTAAAAACAATGGGCAGCCACCAAAAGACCCTCCAAATTTGCAAATAAACTTCAAAATCTGCTCCACCCAAAAGCGCTAGCATAAGAGCTTGAGAAAGCTTGTAGAATTGGTTCTCTTGTGTGTTCATGGGCTGTTCTATTTATAACCCATAATCTCCATGCGAAAAACCTCAAAAAAACCTCAAAAAATTCCGCACAAAAAATTCGCCGCAAAATCTAAGATTGTGCCTTTTCTTTTAGATTTTTATGATTTTAATTTGCTTTTGGGTTATTTAAATCTTAGCTCTTGGATTGATAGCTTTTTGAACTTTAAATCTAGTCTGTTCAATTAAAATTAAGTGAAAAGCTAATTAGGGTTTTCTTCAATTCTAACATTTTGACATTGTTCCAGCAATCCCCCCAATGTCATAATGGCATAAGGTTCAATAATCTGCATAACTTCTGTTGTGTTTCTCTGGATAATGCTTTGGTAAATATATATGCCACATTCTGACTCGTAAGTACATAGATAAGGTCAATGTGCTTCTTAGATACCTGTTCATGAATATAATGATAATGAACTTCAATACGCTTTGTCCTTGCATGATGAACATGATTCTTTGCAATAACAATAGCACTTTGACTATCTAAATAGATCTGCATAAGAAGATAAATATAAAATATCAAGATAACTAAAAACTTTTTGTAACCAAATAGCCTTAAGTATAGATGTAAAGGAAGCCATATACTCTGCTTCACTTGAAGATGTAGTCACTGTTGGTTGTTTCTTTGAAAACCAAGATATAAGGCATTCTCCAACATAAAAACAATAGCCACTTGTACTTCTTCTTGTGTCTTTGTCACTTGCCTAATCGGAATCTACAAAACCTTGAAGTATAACATGAAGTGATTTTGGAAAAACCATTGTTTAATTCTAACTTCTTTTAAATATTTGAATATTCACTTAATAAATTTCCAATGAATTTTTAAAAGTTTATGCAGGAACCTTGACACTGAAGAAATGCGTCTGCCTGTGATGACAAATTAACATCCATAGATGTCTACATAGGTTTAGAATGTGACATTTCAAACTTTTCCAATAGTTATTCAATGTACTTTTGCTCTATCATATAGATACAATCATTCTTGAATATGAATTCAATGCCAAGATAATAATGTAAAATATCAAGATCATTAAGATCAAATGTATTCTTAAGTTTTGACTTAAAAATATGAAGATTTGAGTCCCTGAGACCTATCATAATCATATCATCAACATAAATGATGATTATGATCAAAACATCTATCTCTTACTTAAGATAGAGAGTAGGAGAAACTTCTCAATTTTACAAAAATAGACAAAAGATATAGATGAAGCTTTTCATACCAAGCCCTTGGTGCTTTCTTCAAACCATAGAGAGCTTTTATAAGTTTGCATACTAAATTTTCTTTACCCAATTTTTCAAAACCCTCTGGTTGTTGCATATAAACATCTCCATGTAGATCACCATTAAGAAAAGCAGTTTTGATATCTAATTGGTATATTTTCCAACCAAAGAATGCAATAAGAGAGCATAATCCTAACTATGATTATTATATAAGTAGGTGCAAATGTTTCATCATAGTCTATACTTTTCTTTTGTGCATAACCTTTGACTACGAACCTTGTTTTGTACTTGTCAATTGTACCATCGGATTTTCTTTTGATCTTGAAGATCCACTTGATTCCAATAGCTTTCTTACTTTTTGGTAACTTCCCAAAGCTTTCATGTTTGATTGTGAATAGAATCAATCTCCTCTTGTATTGCTTTCTTCCAAATAGAACTATCTAATGCATCCTTGACACTAGCAGGTTCATTCTCAACTGAAGTAAGAGCAAGAATGTTATGAATCTCAAAAGCTTCTGCATAAGTTACATGATCCGCGTGATCTTTCGGACTTCTTGTCCTTCCTTTAAAAGTTTGGATGCCACTATCTTGTATTGTTTGCAAGAACCATTTTGGAAGTTTCGGGAAAATTGGTGCAATCTCTTGTTCCTTTGAAACTCTTTCTTCTGAAAGTCTTGAAGATTCTCCAATCTCAAAAGTGTTGGTTCTTTGATAGGTTGAGTAGGAATGGGAGAAGATGGAGTAGATAGTGGTGAATCCAAAGTCACCGGGGGACAGGGAGGGGTACCAAGAACGGTGGTGTCCCTAGGATGGGGACGCCACAAAAAAATGCTTATTTTTTCAAAATAATGAGATGAAAGTCATGTACAAATAATTCCTCAACATATGAAATGACCAAAGAAGAAGAAAAACATAGAAAAAAGATGTTTTTAAAGTATAAACAATGAACATATTGGAAGCACGTTGAGTCGTTGATAGTTGAATATTCAAAGTTAGTAGTTACTCCAAGAATGGCAACTTACAAGTGATAACTCTCATGTATTTCATCATGTAAAAAAATAGATTCTAGATCATCATATCAAAAAGATGTTACATCATGAGATAAAAAGATCTTACATCATAAGATCTTACATCATATGATCGATGGACAAATGTCAAAAAGACTACATAGGATGGGAACATAAATGACAAATGTGAAAGCCTACAACATAAATGTGATGTCTATGGAGAATCCAAGTGGGGAGTCATAGTGACAGATTCATTTCCTGTAACACAATCAGTGGTTGCTGCATGATTGCTTCATCTTCATGTTCTTCATTTACCACTTGGTCAGATCCCTTCCCTACCTCCCATTATATGAAAGGATCTCCCTCCATGCATTGCGTCCGTCGAAGCATCCTCAAATTTGCACTGACAAACACAAGATCACTAGCACGCTGCACACCAAGCCTGTTCCTCTTCTTAGAGGTTACATGTCCATACACACTCCATAGTTGCTCAAGGGAACACGTGGTGCAAGCCTGGCTAAGTATCCGAATGGCCAATTGTTGAAGATCTTGACCATCAAAACCAAAATCCTCTCACTATAGGCCAACATCAACACATAACCTATCCTCTTGGGCATGTGCACATGCATATGAAGCATCTTAGTCTATTGCCAAGCTCAAGCAAATAAGCTCAAGAATATGTCTTCCATACCCGGTGGTGTCCTGACCCATATTCGTTGATACTCTACTGGTCCTCGTCTCATCTAGGTCTCTACCTCTCATGATCTTTGGATGCTCCATGTCATATGACTCGCATTGACGTGACTAGGTGGGGCCATTGAAGTCCCCCATGAGGAAGACTTCACCTAGGGAGTTGTAATGTAGTATCTCATCGGAAAGTGTGATGTATGGTGAATCTCCATCTCGAGTCTGTCCCCCAAGGTCATGTCTTGCATATGGGGATGTGCTTGGTGGGAGGTAGCATATGGCCATGTAAACCCAAATCTTTGGTGCGATGTCCATGCGGGCCCATATATATCGTGCCTTCTCATCTCTGCCCATGATATGGACCCGACTCTGTATCTCCTTTCGATATATGATGGCGACCCCCTTGGGCCCTCGTGCCATACTCTCGTCGTGGCCTTGAATGCAGGTTCCCAGTGAAAACCTGCAATGCGAGGGAGCCCCCTTTTTGGGCTTTTGTGGGTCTTTGTGATGCAAGCAAAGTCATGAATATCTAGGATCTCCTCTAGTCAATCTGGTCGTGTCCAAAGTGCGTCGTTGTAGTTCCGCACTGCTCCTCTAAGTGGTGACTCCCGGTGTGGCATTGCCTCATAGGTCGCGTAGCCCTATTTGATAGGCTGTCCGTCTATGAAGACTTTACTGTCACGGTAAAAGCCTTCCTTCCCTCTCTTCATGCCCAGAGGATGAGAGAGAGAGAGAGAGAGAGAGAGAGAGAGAGAGAGAGAGAGAGAGAGAGAGAGAGAGAGAGAGAGAGAGAGAGAGAGAGAGAGAGAGAGAGAGAGAGAGAGAGAGAGAGAGAGAGAGAGAGAGAGAGAGAGAGAGAGAGAGAGAGAGAGAGAGAGAGAGAGGGAGGGAGGGAGGGAGGGAGGGAGGGAGGGAGGGAGGAGGGAGGGAGGGAGGGAGGGAGGGAGGGAGGGAGGGGCAGAAAGAAAGAAAGAAGAAAGAAAGTGTTTTTACGTCTATTAGGAGGTCGAACTCGGCCTATGAGACAAATCGATGTACATGGGTGTATCTTCTGTCTATCAGAGAAGATAAAAGTGCTGAAAAAGAAACTGGTAAAGTTGATACATATCTCCGTGAAATGCGTGTGGAGATACCCATGAAAGTGGGGGGGTGTATGGAGTGCGATATCTATGACAGTCTATATGCAAAGGGGTAGTACAACAAGCATGGGAATGCATCTGAAACGACTAACTAGCTCCATCCTGTGCTAGTGGGCGGGTGTAAGATGTGATACATAGGTGGAGGTGGAGTCAGGGCCATCATGATAGCTGCAGCGGGATCAGCCATCATCTGGAATCGTCTCTCCTCCATGGTGCGATGGTGACGAGCCTGGATCTCTGCAATCTGAAGTCTGTGATGTCTCCGGGCCCGATATCCTCTTGCACGGGGTCGTCTCCTAGCTCGAGCAGTCTGAGCCTGCTGAAGAGTCACCCCTCTCGGTGTGTGGGCTGAGGGGGGGAGGGCTGCAGCACGTCGTGGAATAAAGAACTCAGTGAGCTGACTCTACAGTAGGCTGGAGTAGGGAATCTCTGTGACTCTGTATCTCTAGTAGGAATCGCCCGAGCTGTCGCTGGTCTCTAGAGTCCATGATCTCTCGGAGGGTGGGCTGCCCTGTAAATAGAGTCCCGTATCTACCTCTGATGCCATCATATGCGCTACATCTGCATACAAAGTGCTCCTCATCCTCCATCTCTACTCTGCAAACCCTGCATATTCGCTCCTCTCTGGGAATGTCTGCGGCTCTGCCCGTCTCAATCTCTAGTCTATGTGATGAGACTCTCAACTGGCCAATCGCTACCCTCGAGCTATGAGGCATGTAAGTATCCATGTAACATGGCCGTCGGATGAAAGCGTTTGCTAGGATGTCTAAGAACTGGTTTCGATAATGCAATAGTCTCGATCCCATGTGTGGTGTGTGCCATGTCTGACTAATGTAGCGCTGCCAAAGATCCTGTCTCAGCACAACATTCCTCTCATGACGAGAGAGGTGGATGTGAGGTGAGTCTGGGTCGTACTGAAAAGGCGGCAATCTGTCCATATCAAGCCCATGACTATCAAACCATACTCTAACCTGAGTGTACCAAGCTCTCTCATATCCTGACTCTGATATCTGTATAGATGCCTCAAAAGCTCTGCGTGTGAGTCTGTATGTAGGGAGCTCCCTCATCCTCTGAATAAAGCAGATAGTCTGGAATAGTGCATCTACTACCATGGGTGGTGCAGCTAGCTCTTCCCTGATGATGTCATGTGGTACCGACTGTTTCCCGCGAAATAGTCGCGAGATCATACGTGCCTGGGGCCTCTCGATCGCACTCCACTGGGTGATTGTGAGGCCTGGGGCCCAAACTGTCGCGGCATACATCATAGCTGGTCGGACTAGTGTGTCAAATAGCCAACCCTTCGTGCGGGGCTCCTGGAAGTGTGCCTGGTGACATCTCCGCTCTAACATGGCTAAAGCTACATATCCTCGTGTGAGTCTATCGGTGGCTGCCTGTCTCATGCTGAAGGGGCCAGGTAAGCTCGTGAATGTGACTCCGAGGTAGACATAGGAAGTGACCACCTCAATCTGTCCACCTCCGGCTGTGATTCCTGCTTCATTCCTCACCAAGGGGGAGGTGTGGAAGATCATGACCTTGGTCTTGCCAAGGTTTACTGTCAAGCCCTTCTGTGTACAAAACTCATCGAGGGCATCCAAGTGGCGCTGTAATCCATCGGGTGACTCTGAAATCAAGACAATGTCATCGGCATATAATAAAATGTGGACAGGTGTACCTGCGAGGTCTGCACCCTCTCCTCCAGCTCGGAGAATGTAGTCCTCAATCTCATCGATGTAGAGACCGAATAGAGTGGGAGAGAGCGGGCAGCCTTGCTTAACACCGATGGTGCTAGCAATGGCCTCAGACATACCTCCTGGACACTGTACTCTCCCGGTCACCTGCTCATAGAGTGCATAGATGGCCCAAATCATCCCTTATGGTACTCCCAAGCTCTGAAGGCGTTGGAAGAGCCTCTCTCGTGGCACTGTATCGAAAGCTTTGCGGAAGTCCACAAAGCAGCAATATAGTCTCTTCTTCCGCACCCTTGCCCCATCAATGAGGCAGCGCAAAATGAAGATGTGATCAATAGTAGAGAAAGCTCGCCGAAAACTTGCCTGGCCTCGTGCTCGTAGCCCCTCAGTCTCTGCATATGAGCTGAGCTCTGCCTCAAGTATGGCACCGTATAGTTTGGCCATGGTGTGGCCAATCATGATGGTCTTGTAATTCCCTGGATCCAGGGTGTCGCTAGATTTGTGGATAGGCACAATGGTGTGCCTAGTCCACTCCTCTGGGAAGCCCTCCCCTATAGCCCGGTTGAAGGCATGTGCAATCAACGGGGCTATAGTGGAGGCTGCATATATGAGGTGCTCGCTCTGCAATCCCGTATGGTCTGTCGAACGTCCATGTCGCAGTCGTCCTATGGCCTTCTCAACCATCTTTGCTGTGAAAAGAGAAGAACTAGTAGGGCGAGGCTCAAGTGGCTGGGGAATGGGAGGCTGCCCAGGCACCTCATATAATCTCTGAGCATAATCATGCCATGTGTGTAGGTCCCCAATAGGTGTGGTCGGGCGTGGCTCTCGTAGGGTACGCCATGCTGCAGCACTGTCCATACTCGTAAAGAGATGGTATAGCTCAAGCACATGTGCCTCCTCAAAGGCTCGCCTCTTCCGACGTGTGAGAGTCTTCATCTCTCTCGTGGCCTGTCTCTCTGTGATCTCTCCCAATGCTCGCTGAGCTCGTAGTCGGCAGTAAGTATCTCTGCATTCCTCATCATACCAACGATGTTGTGGCATAGTCCCGGGAGGAGGTGTGTGACCAGAATGGATGGTGTGTGGGAAGGAGCTGATGGCGGATGTCTGAAGAACTGATGCTATCTGAGAGAGAGAGAGAGAGAGAGAGAGGAGAGAGAGAGGAGAGAGAGAGAGAGAGAGAGAGAGAGAGAGAGAGAGAGAGAGAGAGAGAGAGAGAGAGAGAGAGAGAGAGAGAGAGAGAGAGAGAGAGAGAGAGAGAGAGAGAGAGAGAGAGAGAGAGAGAGAGAGAGAGAGAGAGAGAGAGAGAGAGAGAGAGAGAGAGAGAGAGAGAGAGAGAGAGAGAGAGAGAGAGAGAGAGAGAGAGAGAGAGAGAGAGAGAGAGAGAGAAAGAAAGAAAGAAAGACTTTTTAAACGTCTATTAGAGGCCAAAAATCGGCCTATGAGACAAAACATATACATCAGTATGATCCAATCCACTGTGATCCAAAACGAAAATAAAGTATGAGAGAGAGAGAGAGAGAGAGAGAGAGAGAGAGAGAGAGAGAGAGAGAGAGAGAGAGAGGAGAGAGAGAGAGAGAGAGAGAGAGAGAGAGGAGAGAGAGAGAGGAGAGAGAGAGAGAGAGAGAGAGAGGAAAAAGCAAAAAGTATTTTTACGTCTATTAGGAGGCTGAACTTGAGTCTTGGCCTATGAACGAATCAATGTACATGGGTGTATCTTTTGTCAATCAAAAAAGATAAAAAAGCTGAAAAAACTGGTAAAGCTGATATAGATCTCCGTGGTATGCATGTAGAGATACCCATGAAGGTTTTTTTTTTGGGGGGGGGGGGGGGGTGTGTATGGAGTGCTATATTTATAGTCTATATGCAAAAGGGTAGTACAAAGCATGGGAATGCATTTGAACGACTAACTAGCTCCATCCTGTACTAGTGGGCGGGTGTAAGATGTGGTACATGGGTGGAGGTGGAGTCAGGGCTGTCCTGATGGCTGTAGTGAGATCAACCATCATATGGGATCGTCTCTCCTCCATGGCGCGATGGTAGCTTGGATCTCTGCAATCAAGTGTGGGGGGGGAAGGGGGGGGAAGGGGGGGGGAGGGAGGGGGAGAGAGAGAGAGAGAGAGAGAGAGAGAGAGAGAGAGAGAGAGAGAGAGAGAGAGAGAGAGAGAGAGAGAGAGAGAGAGAGAGAGAGAGAGAGAGAGAGAGAGAGAGAGAGAGAGAGAGGAGAGAGAGAGAGAGAGAGAGAGAGAAAGAAAGACTTTTTAACGTCTATTAGAGGCCAAAATCGGCCTGTGAGCCAAAACATATACATCAGTATGATCCAATCCACTGTGATCCAAAACGAAAATAAAGTGTGAGTACTGCAAACGGGTATAAAAGGAGGGATAGTAGCTGGCATCAAGGGTGTGGGGTGCTATGGGTATGCACTCTATATGCTCAATGGGTGAGATACAAATATGATATGCATAGGGAGGGGAGGCTCGATGGGAGGGGAGGCTCGATGGTATCACAACCCCCTAAATGCCTGGAGTGGGTGTAGGATATAATGCATCGGTGGGTAAGGCATCATGGCGATCCTCAAAATGCTCTGGGCATCCAAATCGATAGGGGTGCGCTGCTTACGTCTCTGTATCTCCATGTCATGGCGTGCGTGAAATCGCCTGAATCTCTCTCTGATGTGGACGAGCTCTCCGGACAAGGGTCTCGGTCGTCGACGCTGTCGTCTAGCTCCTCTGCTCTGTGTAATGTGACACCCCGCATCGAGCTGGGCCCTCGAGTGTATGTGGGTTTGAAAAAATCTGTAATATAAGTCTGAAGGGGGGGGGGGGGGGGGGGGTCAGGTGTATCTCCATCTGCTGCTGGAGGAGTGATGCGCGACGGTGCTGGAGCTCTACTAGGAAACGACCTAGAGGGTGCTGGTCCTCTGTCCCCAATAAAGCCCTGATCTCTCTAGGCCCCCCTGAAGAGCTGTGGGTAGCGGTCCTGTGATGTCCTCATATGCCTGACATCTACATGTGTAGTGCTCCTCGTCCTCCACCTCCTCTCTACATATCCTGCATAATCGCTCATCCCTGGGGGTTATGTGTGGCTCGCCCAATCTCAATCTCGAGCTTGTGTGATGATACTCTGAGCTGCCCAATGGCCACTCTCTCAGCTGGTGCCATATATGTATCCATGTATCGTGGTCTCTGAATGAAACCATCCGCTGTCACAGTCAGGAAGTGCTCTCTGTAGTGTTGCCTCTTTGTGGGAAGAGGCTCTCGTGGTGCTATCCATGTCTCCCTGACGTGTATCTGTAGTAGGTCCTGACGGATGATCCTATTCCTCTCCGAACGAGAGAGGGTATGTGGGGGGAAGAGAGGTCATACTGAAAAGGGGGGAGATCCGTAATGCTCATGCCATGGTCTGCTAACCATCGGTAAGTCTGTGCATACCATACTCTCTCATGCCCTGTCTCTGCCAAATGTCTAGAGCTCTCAAATGCAAGCCTGGTGAGTCGGCTAGTGGGGAGCTCTCTGACTCTCAGAATAAAGGTCACCAACTGGAAGAGGGCCTCCACTAGCATCGGTGGTGTGCCAAGCTCAGCTCGTATAAAATCATGTGGAACGGAGGGCTTGCTGCGCAGTTGGTCTTGCCAAGGTTCACTATGAGTCCTCTCTCCATGCAAAAGGTATCGAGCTCCTGTAAATGTGACATCAACCCCTCCTGTGACTCTGAGAGAAGGACAATGTCATCAGCATATAATAGGATATGTACTGGCGTACCTCCGAGGTCTCCTCCTCGCCCTCCTTCTCGCTGTATATACTCCGTGATCTCGTAGATGTAGAGGACCGAAGAGAGTGGGTGAGAGAGGGCAACCTTGTTTCACACCAATGGTGCTAACAAGGCTGTCTGATAGACCGCCGGGGCAGCGTACCCTACCTGTGACTCGTGCATACAAAGCGTGGATGGCCCATAGCATGTCTGATGGAAGCTGTAACTCCTGGAGCCTCCGTAGTAGTCTCTCTCGAGGGACCATGTCGAAGGCTTTGCGGAAATCCACAAAGCAACAGTATAGTCTCTTCTTCCTCGCCTTCGCGCTCTCAATCAAGCAACGAAGCACGAAGATGTGGTCAATGGTGGAGCAAAGTGCGGCGGAAGCCTGCCTGGCCAGGTGCTCTGATCCCCGCTGCCTCAGCGTGTGTACGCTCTGCCTCTGTACTGCCCCATAGATCTTGGCCAGGATATGGCCTATCATAATAGTCCCTG
>CM035422.1:104304969-104307469 GCA_020310875.1 Ceratopteris richardii | reverse complement strand
AAAGGCTTCACATCATGAATTTCCACCACCTAGAAGTTTCAACTACTTTCCGAATTCATTGCTAACCAAAAAGTTAAGTGGTGATTGACCCTATATTGAAGGAGCACTTTTTGACGGTCTATATATGTATGAAAAGAAGTTGTACAAAAAAGTCCATGACCACTACTCTCTTCCTAACTTAGTTTAGAGTATTAAGAAGCTGCTATATGCAGTTCCCCTTCTAAGTTAACAATTTGCTAGTTTGTTCTTCTACTATAGTTAGTCATTACTCATTGCTTGTATATGCAGTGACTCGTGAGCCAGATTTCAGCACTGTTTTGTTTTAGCTGTAACTTCTTCTTTCATTATCAATTTGACCTAATTCCACTTGTGTTTGATTGCTCATATAGTCTAAAAAGTGTCATATATGGTTTGTGATTTTTCTCTTAGTGAACTCTGAGTAAGATTGCAAACAATGAAGGTGTATCTTTGCACATAGGCATAGAGCAGCAAGGATAGCTAGTCCGTGTAGGAGTATCTAAATTGAGTGTTTTAAAGTGATGTAAATAGCTGAGAGTGTCTACTAGCATTTGGAAAAGTGACCTATGCAGGTGATGGATTGATTTGGATTCTTGACTAGCTTAGATACTTACAGCATATTCAGGAATATAGGTTTCTTTGAGGGCACAACACTATTTTCATAAGCACTCCCCATAATCATATAAAAAGCCTCTATTATTATCTAAGCAGACACTGCCCTGAACTCTCTCAACTGACTTCAATTATCATGCGATTCAGTTTAGAACTTCATTTCTTGAGCCTTATTAAGGCATTGTGCAATGATTGTTGGGGACTAAAAGAAAGCACGTCCCCCCTGCGCAACCAAGGGAAAAAAAAAAGAAAGAAAAAAAGAGCAGAAGGCAAAGTCAATCATTGGACATGCTTTGTTCATTAGGTTTTGGGTATAACAAAGCTTCACACTTATTGGGAAAAGTAAGTAGAGGATTCTTTGAGAATGTATATATGTTACTGTCCTAGCGGATCATAAAGGGGGATCGGCGGGGGTTGACTCTTCTTGTTTCTTTTCTCTTTTCCCCTTTTTGGTTGCATATGTTCTTCCTAGATCTTTGTTGCTCTTGGTGGTTGCAAAAGGAAACCCCAATATGTATTACGTGTAACTTTTTTTCTTGCAAGCAAGGAGAAGAGCGGAGTGTTTGCTTTTCACCTCAATTATTCTGCTGTCAAAGCATGCTGTGAATAAAAATCTTTTCCATAAAGTTCTTTCTTAAATCAAGTTTGCAGGTAGAAATTGGTTTTGTAAGCTATATGTACCCTGTGAACCGACTTTCAAAAGTCATTGTAAGTAAAGATGCAAAAATGATATTATTTAGAAGAATGTCTCTGTTTGTACACTTTTCTTTTTTTCGTTTCAGTACTTTAAATGAAATGTGCCAAAAAAAAAATGGAATTACAAATGTATTAATTTCTGCAGGATGCTGGTCTTATCAGGAGAAAATATACAGTGGAAGAGGCCGTTGAGTGGATGGGGTTTGGACCATTTCAAATATGGGTTCTTGTATATGCTGGTATAGTGTGGATGGCAGATGCTATGGAGATGATGCTTCTCTCATTTGTTGGACCAGCTGTTCAAAAAACATGGAATTTGATTCCCAGTCAAGAGAGCATGGTTACCAGCGTGGTTTTTATAGGAATGATGATCGGTGCTTGCTTTTGGGGTGCAGTTTCAGATATGAAAGGCAGGAGGTACCCACTCATGTTATTAATATTCTCTTAATATCTTTTAAAAACTACTAATTACTCCTGGAATGGTGCAGGCCTGGATTTTTGTTCACTGCCTTAGTAACGTTTGTTGCTGGATTTCTAAGCGCATTCTCACCAAATTACTATTCCCTACTTTTCCTTCGTGGTATGGTGGGAGTTGGCTTAGCTGGTGCTGCTGTAGTTACCTCCTGGTTTTTGGAGTTCAGTCCAACTTCCAATCGAGGCCTTTGGACGGTTTTAATAGCAATGTTCTGGACATTTGGTGCAGTCATGGAAGCATTATTGGCTTGGGTACAAATTAAACCTCGTTATGCTTTATTCTTCCTATTTGTAATTGTATATGTGTATATATATGTATATATATATGCATGTATATATACATATATATACATATCTATATATATGCATATAACTATCTATCTATCTATCTATCTATATCTATATATATGTGTGTGTGTGTGTGTGTAGATGTAGATAGATAGATAGGTAGATAGCTATATACATATATATAGATATGTATACATACATACATACATACATACATACATACATACATACATACATACATACATACATACATACATACATACATACATACATACATACATACATACATACATACATACATACATATATATATATATATATATATATATATATATATATATATATATATATATATATATATATATATATATGTGTGTGTGTGTGTGTGTGTATGTATATATATATATATATA
>CM035422.1:104289969-104297469 GCA_020310875.1 Ceratopteris richardii | reverse complement strand
AAGCTATGGACAATTTGGAGGCAGGTACAACAATGGTGGAGGCAACTACAACCATAACTACAATCAAGGCTATAACAACAACTATCAAGGAGGCTTTAGAGGAAGAAGGGACTTCAACAACTCTACTGAAGATCAAGAAGACTCTCTACTCATCATGAACATGACATCCAAGCAAGGTAAAGATGATGAGCATCTCTTCTACATTGATTCAGATTGTTCCAATCATGTAGCAGGAAATGTAGCTCTATTATCTGACCTTGAAGAGCCCAAGGGAAAGCATGAAGTACAAACAGATGATAACACTAAACACTCACTCAAGCAAATTGGAAATGTCAAAACATCTTATGGTAGTATGAACCTTTTGAGCAAAGTTCTGTATGTGCCTTCTATAACCAAAAACCTAATTAATGTTGGGCAGATTGTAGAGAAAGGTCTAGAGGTCAGGTTCACTAAGCATGGAGCATATGCGGAAGACCCCCAATAAGGCTTCAAAAGGATTGCCAAAGGTGAGAAGTCAGGTAGATTATTTACATTTGAAATTGAAAACACAAGGAACATAGCACTATTCAGTTATAGAGATCAAACCTTAACTAAGTTGGAAATATGGCACAAAAGGCTAGGGCACATAGGAGAAAGAACTTTGAAGCAAATTTACACGGATCAAAGTGTGCTTGGCATTCCCAATGTGATCAAGAAGCACATGATATACGAATGTGGAGCTTGCCAATTTAGCAAAGCTCACAGGCAACCATTCAATAGGAAAGGATACATCCATCAAGACTATTTGGAGCTTGTATACATTGATGTGTGGATCCTAGCAAAGATCCATTCATCTTAGGTTCAAGGTACTATGTGTCATTTATTGATGATTACATTAGGTGGACAATCCTCTATTTCATGAAGCATAAGGATGAGGTATTTACATGTTTCAAGAAGTATTTGGCACTAGTTGAAAACCAAACAGGAAGGAGCTTGAAGAGAATCAGGTCTGATGGAGGTGGTGAGTATTTTTCACATGAGTTTGATCTATTTCTATAGGGCAGAGGCATAAAAAGGGAAGTAACATTCAGGTATACTCCTGAATTGAATGGAGTGGCAGAGAGAAGGAACGGGTTAGTTGTTGAGGCAACTAGTTCTATGTTAAATGAGAAAAAATTACCTAATTATTTATGGGCAGAGGCTGTTTCCACAGCCGCCTACTTGGTCAATAAGCTTCCATCCAAATCATTGGATGGTATGAAACCATATGAAGCATGGAATGGAAGGAGACCCTCATTGGATCATTGCAAAATATTTGGGGCATTGCCTATGCACACATCCCATCACAAATCAGAGGGAACCTTGACTCTAAGGCTAAGAAATGTATATTTATTGGGTATGATCAGAATCAAAAGGAATATAGACTATACAATCCCACTAACAAGGCATTCATAGTTAGTAGGGATGTAATATTTGATGAGAATAATTCATGGTTTGAAGATGATTGCAGAAAAGTCAAGTTACCATATGATTTGGAAAATGATTTTCCAACCCTCACTCAAGAAGATCAACACTTAGCAAAAGACACCACATACATCACCACCATCCATCACATAATCTCCTCTCCATATGCACCATCCACAGTGGTACCGATTCCTTCCCCACATATATCACCTTTGATTCCTACTCATACTCGCTACTTCTCTATGCCTGTGTCTCCAACTACCATCCCTCCACCTATTCAAACACCGAATTCACCTACCCCCACCATCCTGATTACACCATCTTGCTCGCATATTCATTTCATATCAACCCAACCTATGCATTCTAAGACACCTCCCATCGCACCTTCTTCTTCCACTTTCACACCTATTGGATAATCTTATGCACTTTCAGCATTGGAGAATATCCACATAGCTACCATACATGCGAGAAACACTTTAGAGAATCTCACGAAAATTGCATGTGGATTGTTGACGGACGGCAGATGGAAGGGAAGACCATCATAACGCACAAGAAAGACCTCTTCTTTTGGAAAAATCTCTGCCAAAGCCCAAATACCAGAATTTGAAAGATAGTGGCGGTGAAAAAAACGACTAAGTGGACCAAGGTGTGAACTTGCCAGTGAGCCTACGAAGGGAAGAAACTAATTTTGTCCTTTTTTGTTATGAATCATCACATACAAGGCCTAGAAAACTATATAAGAAGACCTCTCCATCAAAGGGTGAGAGATAGACACATAGACACAAGAGGAGGCAATATCATCCAGCTTTGCACTGTTGAGTGTCAAGCTGCAAGCAGTGATTAGTTATTCTTCTCTTGAGTAAGCTAGCATAGGAAGGTTCAGCAAGTGCCAAGTAGAGTGGATTTGTATTCTTGAACATTGTGCCCCTAGGCTGATGGCCTAATTCTTTGTACTTATTGTCTTCGTGAGCTGTGTATTCTCTAGAGTCTACACATTTTTTTCCCTATTATCATTGTGTTCTTGCTGTGTGTAATATTCTTCTCTTTGGAGCTTTCGAACTGCAACTCATAGTGCATATTACACTTAAGAGAACACACCACATAGAGCACTAGAACAAGAAATTGATCTAGAATAATACAGTTAATGGATTACTAACTGAAATTCTACTCATTATGTACTTATCAATGATTGAAAAAATATTTTTTCTGATACATGCTATCCCCTTTTTCTTGTTTGATTGTCTTATGAAGTATCACCTATTGCAATCAGTTATGTAAAAACTTTTCAATTCATATTGATAAATAAGTTGGTCTAAGTAACAAAAGAATTGTTTTGTTTCAGGCTGTAATGCCATCACTTGGTTGGAGATGGCTCCTTGGGATTTCTTCAGTACCACTTCTGATGCTGCTTGTTTTGTACCCATTTATTCCCGAATCACCCAGATACCTCATTGCAAAAGGGAAGTTATCTGAGGCATCAGAGGTGCTCAAACGGATGGCTCAGATCAACAAAAAGCAGCTGCCTGATGGACATCTTTATCAAGAAAATATAATCAGAAAGGATGATGGAAATACAAATTTTGTGAATGAGGTAGTTCGTATGGTGACATCTTTATTCTCTTCATCCATGATCAGATCAACAATCCTTCTCTGGATTGTTTTCTTTGCTAATGCTTTCACATACTATGGTTTGGTTCTTCTGACAACACAACTCAGTGGTGCAACAGAAATTTGTAGCTCGACTGTCAATGCAGCTCAGAGCTCAATAAACTCTATGGACATGTACAAGAATGCACTTATCACAAGCTGTGCAGGTAACTCAACAATTCTTTGTCCAAAAATTTAAATCAGCTGTTCTTTAGGTATAAAAAATAATCCATGTTGCACTTGACAGATAATGCATTAAATTTGTCGATTTTTTATGTAAACATTTTGGGAAAACATTTTCTCTTAAAGGAGTACAAAGTTCCGAGCAGATGATATAAAAAGGCCTTTATCAGGCTTAAAGAATATAGTTAAGGTACTGAAATGCATGAGCTTTAAGGTCAATCAAAAGAGTATGAGCTGAATTGAGGATACAATGTTCTAGAAGCTTCCTTGGAAGTGCTTGGGAAATCAAGGTCCTGTCCTCAAGAATAAGGACATATGCCATAGCACTGAATATCTATGATAGTCAATAACCCAATTCAGTCCACCATTTGCACATGAATGTGTGCCAAAAGTTATAACCAAGGGACTAATTGTCGGTAGCTAGAAGCATAAAAATATATGTAGTTGCCACTGGCCTTGAATGTATCTACAATTCCTCTGCTTTGTACTTTTGAGGGCAAGGGAAAGTCATGTTGAAGTTTCAAAAAGCACACTGTTTTCATGCACCCAAGGGAAACTGTCCATAAAAATATCGATTCCACAAAGGACCATGCTTTCTTTCATAGGTTAGTCACTCACGCACCCAAGCGTAGCAAACTAGCAAAATTCAGATGACCAAAGCGTGCATGGCAAAGCTTTGCATCTGACATAGCCTGAGAATCATGTATTGCACATGCTGAATCATTCACAGATTTTTCATAGTCTATGAGCTTATACAGCCCACGACATAAAATGCCAGAAGCAATAATCATGTCGCCATTTGACAGAGCATGAATTGTACATCTGTCATCAACAAATTTCACAACCAAGCCAATCTTGGCTAATGTTGAAACTGATAACAGATTTTTCTTGATCCCTGGCACAAATAAAGCATTTGACAAGGTGAAAGAACTACCATCAACAGTAGTCAGAATGATCTTACCAACTCCCATGACAGGATAAGAGGAGTTCTTAGCACATGTGACAGTATTCCCTGTAGAGACAGGCTCAAGTGAAGTGAAGAAGCTGCCTTGCGAGGTAATATGTTTGGTTGTCCCACTATCAAAATACCAAACATCTGAGTCTACTGCAGACATACACTGCTCATGAGAAGATGGGTCAAAACTGCAAACAGTAGTAAACGCCCATTCTTCATTCTACACAAGATATGCAGACTCTATTTTTGGTGCAAAGGCCTCTGCAACAACCATTCCAGTTTCTTTTTTCTTTCCTTCTTTTGTAGCCAATTTTGGACAGTTCTTTATGACATGATCGTTTCCTTTACAGTACTTACAAAAGAATTTTTTCTTTTCTGATTTCTTCTCATCTTTGTCTTCATTCAGAACGGTCTGCACAAGTGAGCTATCTGGTATAACTTCATGAGCAGAAATCAGTTGTTCCTTCAAGTCTTTGATCTTTGTTAGAAAATTGTCCATAGAATCACCTTCATTCATATGCTCTCTCTCCAATTGTTTTTGGAGGTAAGCAACACGAGCCTCATTCCTAGCCTGGTACAATGTGGTAAGTGTATCCCAAGCATCTTTAGTTGTTCTGCAAGAGCGAATGTGAGGAATAATGGCACATTTGACAGACAAGGCTATCAATGCATGTGCCTGAGCATCTCTGGCATCCCAATGAAGTTGCTCTGCAGTAGGTGCAACAGAAACAGTGGCACGAACAGGAATCTGAAGAATATCAGCATCTTCAACGCCATCTGCATGAGCTTCAATACCTATATTTGCAGGTGTAATAGGACGTTTTTCAACAATGTTCCACAGTCCTTTTGCAACCAATACATGTCACATCATATAAGCCCATAATGGATAATTGGTACTGTCCAACTTATCCTCAACAACTAACATATGGAATACATCATTGATTTCAGCCATGGCCATTGACTAAAATACCCTGATGCAGAAAAATGACTCGATCTGAAAAAGTTGAACAGAACTACCCTGAGAAGTTCTACTAAACCTGTAGCAAACTTCGAGACACTTATACTGGCGAACCGAAATCTGTATATATCTTTGGCACAAAAAGACGAAATAACCTACACAAACGTTGCAATAATGCGTTCGGAGGTCGAAACGAGCTCAAATTGCGATTTCAGCACCACAAGTGAAGTTGTTTTGATTTCCTAATCACCCTGAGTATGCTCACTAAATTTCGTGCGATTCTGAGACTGTGACAGAAGGGGTGTGACTCCCTAGATGAAGGGGCGACATGCTTTGATACCAATTGTTGGGGTTAGATGTCTGCGGAAGCACGCGAACAACACAAGGAAGAAGAAGAAGAAGCTTGGAGCACAACACACAATACACAATACTGAATATATTACCAATAGAATGTACAAAGATAAGTAACCCATTAGGGCTATAGACATATATACAAGCCAGGGGGGAAAACCCTCCTAAAGAAGGAAAAAAATGTCCCGGCAGTCCTAGTGTGTTTTCACACATCACTACCTAAATATATCAACACTAACAAGATTATAAGCTCCTCAAAGGTCAATCTTCGTGAAGAACTTTGCTTTTCCAAGGCGTTACAAGAGCTCTAATATAAGTGGTAGAGGCTATTTGTTCTTTATTGTGACTTTATTCAGCCCACGATAGTCTACACACATTTGGAGAGTCCCATCCTTCTTCTTCACAAATAGGATAGGGGCTCCTGCACGAGACTTTGAGTGTTTAATAAACCCCTTGGCTAGATTCTAATCAATATTCTTACGTAATTCTGTAAGTTCCTCTGGGGATAGTCTATAGATTGGTCTAAAGGGTGGTTGTTCTCCCTCTTGAAGTTCTATGGCACAATCATAAGGTCTATGCTCTAGGAGGATATCTGCATTCTTCTTCTCAAAAACATCTTTGAAACCTTGTAACGAGTCTGGAAGCTTCATTGAGTCATCTTTCTTGGATACTTAAATGGCATAGATCATATATGTCGGTTCCTTATTGCATGTATAAAGGTTTAGGCTCCAACATATGTCGGGTTCTTGATATCTCTACGGGTGATTTTATTCTTTTCCCAATTAATGCCTAGATTATGTTTCTTTAGCTAGGGCATTCTAATGATAACCGGATTTACTGGACTCAATATTATGTTGAAACATATGCGGGAATCATGGTCACCAAGGTGTACTCTTAATGGTGTGGTTTCCATGGTAATATCCCCATATGCTAGAGGTCGTCCATCTACTACTTCAACTACTACTGGTTTGTTCTTCTGAAGTATTGGAATTCTATGTTTCTTAACCAATCCTTCATCGACGAAACATGAGGAGGCTCCTGAATCTACTATGGCTGTAAGGGAAAGGGTCTTCTTACACATGATTAACTTGATAGGGGAAAGACATGTTTCTATGGGTGTAGCTAGAATTATGAGAGCCTTTCTTATATCATGGTCTTTCTTATATCATGGTCTGACTGTAACGTCCCTTTACAACTAGACTTCCTCATTTCCCTTCTCTACAAGGGTGATTGCAACTCTGAGTTTGGTCTCTTGTTGGGACAATTAATTGCATTATGACTAGGGTTTCCACAATAGAGGCATAACTTGTCATCTCTTCTTCTCTATTCCTCTTGTGGTGTTAGAGGTTGGAACCTACTTACATCCATCTGCATAGGTTCACACATAGACTCATCTTTAGGAGTGGGCTGAAAGGGTTTCCATTGGCGAGGTCTTCTTTCTACTTGTTTTTCTTGTTTCCTTTCAAAAAGTCGGGTTATCACATTAAATAGCTTGTGTGATGTAATCATTCAATGTCTTAACCTCCGGCATCGTGGGTAGAAGGTCCTTCACATCATCTCTTAAACCCCATCTAAATTGTCTTATGAAATAATATTCATGGCAAGTAAGATCACATATGAACTGCCGCAATTTTGATGCATAGGTAGAGGCAAGGTGGTTACCTTGACGTAGCTTCTGAAGTTTTGTTTTGGCCACTCGACTTGTGTCTTCATCTCCAAATGTGGCGGTGAGTTCTTGAAGAAACCCCTCAAGTCCTCAAGTACTGCCATGTTCTTCTCCAAGATTGGGGCAAACCAGGATAATGCTTGGCCACAGAGCAAGGTTCCAATAAACCCGAACTTGGATGCCTCATCAGGGTATCTATGAGGTTGCATACGGATGTACAATTTAACTTGTTGGAGAAATCCGTGAAACTTCGTCCGACCCCCATCCAACTTTTTTGGCATGCAAATCTTGGGTTCC
>CM035422.1:104282469-104287469 GCA_020310875.1 Ceratopteris richardii | reverse complement strand
GACATACACCTGCTGGAGAAAATGAACAGTGCTCTCAACCTGGAAGGAATTAGAAAAATTCCTTTTGGGCATAGCAAATAGACTTAGCAAGCTTCCTATTCCAAGTTAAAACACTTCAAATGATGGACTGAGCACTGAGAACAAGTTTCATCAAGTTCTGGAACATTCCCACAATTCTCGGGGCTCTGCAGAGATAGACCAGTAAGCAGTAAAATGCAGATATCTCCAAAAGTATAAATCCAATGACCTTGAAAATTTATATGTAGAAACTAGACAGTGAGAGCTATCCAACGCACTTTAAAACACTGAAAAATGTTCAGTAAAACTCGAGATATGACCTTCTGAAGTTACTGCTCTGAGTGAGTATAGCAGAGAACAAAACAGAAAGGTAGATGATAATAAATGTATAGATTCACATATGATTACAACCACATTGGCAATGAATCTTTGCACAATGGGAGTAGAATGATAGAGCTATGGAGTAAGCTCTTCAATCTCTACAAAATGACATCAAGTGGTCACGTACAAGGCTTGCTAATCGCCTCTTCCTTCTTGCTCCTTTTATAGCTATTCTTGGAGGGAGTTTTGAATTCGAATTCGAATGGCTCCACCTAAAAGTGATCCCCAAAGTTAGGAGAGATTCCTTCAGCTCAAAAATTCGTGATTTTGGTAGTTGGAGCCACGAATTTGCTTTTACATCATGGATGAGGTAAGCCATCCTTTTCCTTTTTTCTTTTTCCATTTACAAGAGATAAAATGTACTCTTTTACAAGAGGTGTTCACATGACTACTCATGTGACTTACAAATGAGGATAATATCAAGCATATCAAGCATGTAGGCTTGGGCAAAATGCACCAACAGCTCCCCCTCAAGCCTAACATGCTTGGCCTCCAAATAAGTCTTCAATTGTCCTTGATTTCCTGCAAACCAATCATCAACTTGAATCTACTTAATTTCGTACCATCAAGAGCTTTCGTCAACATGTCTGCACATTGCATATCTGTAGAGACGTAGGATAGTTGAATATCCTTGCTCATTAGCTTCTCCCTTACATAATGGTAGTGGACTTCAATATGCTTGGTTCTAGCATGGTATACCGGATTAGCTGCTAGATGTAGTGAGCTTGTGTTGTCACCAAAAATGTGAGGTGTTGAAGAATGAAGTCCAAGATCTGTGTACAAAGATTTTAACCACATGATTTCTTGAGTTGCATTAGCCAAACCTCTATATTCTGCTTCAGTAGAAGATAATGCCACGGTTGGTTGCTTCTTCGATGACCAAGAAATGATTTTTGAACCTGCAAATGATATATACCCTGATGTGCTTCTTCTATCATCTTTAGATCCGGCCCAATCTGCATCTGAGTAGACCTTTAGCTCAATATCTGAAGTATATGAATAGAACAAACCTTCATTCATGGTCCCCTTTAGGTACTTGAGGACTCGCTTGGCCGCTTCCATATGTGGTCTTCTCGGCTTATGCATAAACTGACTCAATATGCTAACACTATAGCATATATCCACCCTTGTGAGTGTTGCATAGTTCAAACTTCCAACCAAGCTTTGATAGCTTGTGATGTCTTCAATTGGCTCTCCTTCATAAGCACTAAGCTTATGATTTTGCTCCATAGGTGTACCTGCACACTTGGTATTTTCCATCTTGAACTTGACGAGCATGTCATGGACATACTTCCTTTGTGTGATGTATATACCTGAATCTGTGTAGATCAACTCCAATCCAAGAAAATAAGTGAGTGGTCCGAGGTCACTTATTTTGAACTCCTCCTTCATTTGACTCTTTACCTGTTTGATTCCTTCAAGATCATTGCCTGTGATAATAATATCATCAACATACACACATAAATAGATCACTTCAGATCCATTCCTCTTTATGAACAAAGAGGTATCCGCCTTGCTAGCTTTGAATCCTTGGTCCTGCAAATAAGTAACCAATCTGAAATTCCAAGCTCTTGGAGCTTGCTTCAATCCATACAAAGCTTTCTTTAGTTTGCATACATAGTTAGGATGATGTGCATCCTCATATCCAGGAGGTTGTGCCATATACACTTCCTCAGAAATCCATCCATTCAAGAAAGCATTCTTTACATCAAGTTGATAAAGATTCCAATTTCTAGATGCAGCAAGACTAATGAGAACCCTAATTGTAGGCATTTTTGCAACATGAGAGAAAGTCTCCTCATAATCAATACCATGGGTTTGAGCAAACCCTTTAGCAACTAACCTTGCTTTGTGTCTATTTATACTTCCATCTGGATTCCTCTTGATTTTGTATATCCATCGAGATCCGATTATCTTCATAGATGGCTTGTTAGGTACAAGCTCCCAAGTGTCATTCTCCTTCAAGGCTTCCATTTCTTCATCCATTGCATCTCTCCAAGCTTTCTTGCTTTGTGCTTCTTCGAATGTGGTAGGTTCTTCATTGGTTGAATCCTTTGCAATGTAGATTGAGTGCTTGGTGACCAAAGAAGTATCATAACCAAACCTCTCTGGTTTCTTCTTCTCCCTCGAAGACCTTCTAAGTGGTTGATGTGAGCTCTCGGGTCCATATGTAGCATCCTGCATCTTTGCTTTACCTTTGTTCTTCCATAGCTTTAGTCTTTCCAAGTCTTCTAGGTCAATCTCCGAATCACTTTCTTCAATCTGCTTTGGCTCCTTTGGTTGAAGTGATGGAAAATCTTCATCCAAGTCATATGGCAGCTTCACTTTCCTGTCATCATCAAACCATGATTTGTTTTCATCAAAAATTACATCTCTACTCACAGAAAATCCTTTATTGGTTGGATTGTACAATCTATATCCTTTTTGGTTTTGATCATAACCAATGAATACACACTTCTCTGCCTTGGGATCCAATTTCCCTCTTACTTGAGAAGGAATGTGAGCATAGGCTAAGCATCCAAAGATTTTACAATGCTCTAGACTAGGTCTTCTTCCATTCCACACTTCATATGGAGTGGTTCCATCTAGTGACTTAGATGGAAGTCTATTTATGAGATATGTGGCTGTCGACACAGCCTCTGCCCATAGGTAGTTCGGCAATCCCTTTTCATTGAGCATGGACCTTGCAGCTTCGACAATAGCTCTGTTCCTCCTCTCTGCTACACCATTGAGTTCGGGTGTATACCTTGTAGTGACTTCCCTTTTAATGCCTCTTTCATGCAAGAAGGCATCAAATTCAGAAGAGAAGTATTCTCCTCCACCATCTGATCTGAGTCTTTTCAAAGTCCTACCTGTTTGATTTTCAACAAGAGCAATATACTTCTTAAAGCAATTAAACACTTCATCCTTGTGCTTCATGAAAAACAGAATGGTCCACCTGCTACAATCATCTATGAAAGACACATAATATCTTGAGCCTGATATAGATGGCTCCTTACTTGGACCCCACACATCCGTGTGCACTAGATCCAAAGGATTTTGATACATATATCCTTTCTTATTGAAAGGTTGTCTATGAGCCTTGCCGAGTTGACAAGCTTCACACTTATAAATCATGTGTTGCCTTGTGATATTAGGCAAACCAAGTACACTTTGGTCCCTGCAAATCTGTTTGAGTGTCCTCTCACCAATGTGAGCAAGCCTTTTGTGCCATATCTCCAACTCTGTTAGAGTTTGAGATCCATAGCTAAACAAAGCTATGTTCTTTGTATCTTCCACTTCAAAAGTGAAAAGCCTTCCTGTCTTTTCTCCTTTGGCAATCCTTCGAAAGCCTTGCCTTGGGTCTTCAACATATGCTCCAAATCGATTGAATCTAACCTGCAATCCTTTTTCAACAATCTGTCCAACACTTATTAAATTTTTGGTAATTGTAGGGACATACAAGACTTTGCTTAAGAGGTTCATATTCCCATCTGATGTCTTCACATTACCTATCTTCTCCACTGAGTGCTTTGTGTCATCTCCTGTCTGCACTTCATGCTTGTTATGAGGATCTTCCAAATCAGAAAGTAAAGCCACATTTCCTGCTACATGGTTCGAGCATCCCGAATCAATGTAAAATATGTGATCATCATCCTTACCCTTCTTCGTTGATAGATTCATAATCAATAATGAATCTTCTTGACTTTGGTCCTCTGCATAGTTATTGTAATCTCTTCTTCCTCTATGGCCACTTTGATAGTTGTTGTTGTTGTTGTAATTGTTGTTGTAGTAGTTGTTGTTGTAGCCTCCATTGTACCTGCCTCTATTTGATCCATAGCCACCTCTATTGAATCCTCTTCCTCTTGAGTTCCTTGGATTCCTGAAACATTCTTCAGTAGTATGGTTAGATAAGCCACATATGTTGCAAGGTTGAGATGATTGGAATCTCCCCCTGCCTTGCTTTCCACTTCTGCCTCTTCCTCTAGCTCGTCCTCTACCTGCAAAGTTTGCTTGGAAAGAGCTTCCTTCATCTTCATTCTTTCTATTCTTTGACTTGTCCTTGACCTTAGCTTTATCAGAATATAAGGCAGAAGTTTGATTACCTCTTGAGGACTCACCACCTTTGCTAATCTTTGCTTCATGAGTGAAGAGTTGGCCCATGAGTGTGTTGAGGTCGGGTACATGCATATCCATGTATAAATCCATGGCTGTTGTGAATGACTCCCACTTGTCGTCTGCTTTGATTCCATTCATGATTTGTCTTATGATTTGCTCCTCTTCAATTACCTCTCCAATGCTTCCAAGTTGGTCGGAAATCTCCTTCATCTTTGTGACATAATCAGTCACATTTTGCTTCGGGCTTTTCTTCATTGTTGTGAACTCCATCCACAATTGGTTCTTCCTTGCTCGAGTGTTGGAAGAGAAGAAAGAAGCAAGTGCATTCCAGGTTTCTCTTGATGTCTTGCATCCCTTGACATGAGGTAAAAGAAAATCAGAGATTGAGTTTAGAATATAGGACCTTGCAAGTGCATCCTTCGAACACCAATTCGAAAGTCCTTCCACTTCTTCATGTGATGGTTGCCCTTTGTTCCTCATGGTTGGCATTGCTTCATCTCCGG